>JAUDYJ010000014.1:10758547-10826050 GCA_030761175.1 Masticophis lateralis | reverse complement strand
CGTAGGAAAGCCGGAGAATTTTTTTTTTCCCCTTCCCTGCCATGCTCTCAAAAACAGAACTGAAATGGAGCAGCCTGGAGCAATTTATTCGCTTAACACGCAATTTATCCATAATCTGAGATACACTTAGATGATAGACTATCCCACTGGGGTCGGGTACACCTTCTGCCTGGTATATATTTAGCAAGGAAGCTTGTGACTCTGGAGTCAGTCCCTGCTGTCACCACCCCTGCCCCCAAGGAAGAGCACACTAACCTTCATTTTGTAAAGCTAGCTCAGCAAAAAAAAAAAAAAAAAAAAAGCACATTATGAGCCTGGTTGGGAGGCAAACCTCACCATTGGGAGGAAAGATGGAGCCTGCCTCAAAATATTGATTTTGGGTGGATGGAAGGGCAGCGAGTCCTTTGCGTTCCCCACCCCCCAAAAAGCTAAAAAATATTCTTTTTGAGAGACCAACTTCATAACCCACCTGAGATATTGCAAACCTTGTCTTATTATATTGTAGGAAGTTAGCACCCACCTCTCTCCTAGGAAAATAAGATCTTTTAGGAAAAAAGGGCAGAATATTTTCCCTAAAAGGGAGGCAGAAACACAACTTTTGCCAATTGGCCATTACGTTCTGTCTATTCAACATAACAAAGATCTACCTCCTTAGCCATAATAGGAATTGCCCATAGCCCTTTCATTACATCATCACCCAGCAAGGGTCAACCAAGCCTGGGACTCAAAAAGACAACCTACAAAGTGACCCTTGCATGGCCCCATGGGAGTCTGACAACCAATCAGAATACAAGCTCAAATTCAAAAGCTCAGAGAGGGCATAAAACCCAGGCACTCTCAGCATCTTTTCTCTTTTTTTTCTCATCCCCCAAGATCTTCAAGGCATGGGATCCTGTCCACCATTAAAACCCTATTTCCAAGCAGCCACTGTGTTTGCAGTGTCTTTCTCCCCACTTGGAACTGAACCCAGAGGGATATTTCTTCCAACAGTGTGAAAGTTGGTTGAGTCGCTCACCAGGAGATAGTGAGTTCTAGTTCCGTCTTATGTATGAAAGCCAGTTTGGACCAGTTCCTCTCTCTCAATCTAAGCCACCTCACAGGATAACCATGGTGGGGAAAATAAGAGGAGGAAGGTGTATTAGATAAGTTCACTACCTTGACTTATTTACAAAAATAATAAAGGTGAGAGATAAATAAGTGCTCCCAAGTTGCACAGACCAATCTCTCTTACTGAAAGTTCTAAAGAATCCAGGATGTCTCTTGCAGCTCCATCTGTTTCACAACCCATAATTCAGTTCTGGAAGGCACTATTGTCCCACTGTCTTCCTCCCCCTTACATCCAAGCCTCATCCTGACACATCTAGCTGAACCAAGCCAGAACAGGTATCAACCCTCATTCCCTTAAAAAACCTTTGCCAGGGGTAGGCTTTAAAAATTTTAGCAAGGGGTTCTCTGCCTGGTTGATGGGTGGGAGGGGCCATGGTGGGAGGGGCCTAGCCAGCATCCTTCATCACGGCCGGGGGGGGGGGGGGGGGCGTGGTTTTTTTTTAAAAAAATTCATTTATATACTGCCCTTCTCCAGAGACTCAGGGCGGCTTACAATGCGTTAAGCAATAGCCTTCATGCTTTTGTATATTTATACAAAGTCAGCTTATTGCCCCCACAAAGTGGGTCCTCATTTTACCTACCTTAGAAAGGATGGAAGGCTGAGTCGACCTTGAGCCTGGTGAGATTCGAACTGGTGTAATTGCAGACAGCTGGATGTTAATTACGGTGCTTAGTCCACAGAGCTGGAAGATCTTTAAAACAACTCCAGGTAGCTCACAGCAGTTTAGCTAAAAGGATCCCTGACAGAAGACTCTGCCATTTCAGCCACCCAAACGAGAACCAAAAACTGAGGAGGCAGGAAATATCTTGGGAGGTCATCCAGACTGACCCCCCGCCCCTTGTGTACTGTAGCAATGAACTTCTATAGCATCTCCAGCAGAGGGCTATAAAGCTTTTTCTGTAAATACCTCCAGCAAAGAAGATAATGCATTATGGCCTCATGTGCTTCAGAAGCAGTCTTATAGTAACAAAGTAAAAAAAAAAAAAAAATCAGTGTGAATCTGCACCCGCCCCCCCAAAAATCCAGTGGCAAAAATGGACCGTGTTCTAAATGGAAACTGAGTCTAAGGGCCCAACATTGCCTGAAAGCTGCAGGAAAACGTCCATCGTAAGAGGTTGGAAAGGATGTCATTTATATCCATTTTGTGACCAATGCAGGAATATGCCTGCTACTACTACTCACGGAGGCAGGCACATATATGTGCTTCAGGATAATGTTGTGGGATCCAATCTCAGTCGGTTGCCGAGACCAGAGGTTTGGTCTTCCTTTCAAGCATGCATTCTAGTGAGAGAGAAATTCCCTGAGGATGGATGGGCTCTAGCATGCTACAGATGCCGATACAGATTAACAGAGTTGGAAGGGACCTTGGAGGTCATCTAGTCCAACCCTCCCACCCAAGCAGGAGACCCTACACCGTTTCTGACAAAGGGCAGTCCAGTCTCTTCTTGAAAGCTCCCACAACCTCTGAAGGCAACTTCTGTTCAATGGGTTGATTGCTGTCACTGTCAGAAAATGTCTCCTTATTTCCAGGTTGAATCTCTCCTTGTTCAGTTTCCATCCATTATTCTTTGTCTGGCCTTTAGGTGCTTTGGAAAATAGCTTGACCCCCATCCTCCTCTCTGTGGCAGCCACTCAAATATTGGAAGATGCTATCCTGTCTCCCCTGGTCCTTCTCTTCACTAGACTAGCCATGCCCAGTTCCTGCAACCGTTCTTCGTATGTTTTAGCCTCCGGTTCCCTCATCATCCTGGTTGCTCTTCTCTGCACTCTTTCCAGAGTCTCAACATCTTTTTTTATAGTGTGGTGACCAAAACTGGATGCAGGACTCTAGGTGTGGGCTTACTAAGGCTTTATAGAGTGGTGTTAGTATCTCCCTTGATCTTGATTGTATAACCTTCTGTTCATGCAAGGTAAGAAGGTGTACCAGCCTAATTGGAAGATTAAACCTCTCATCCCAGTGATCAATCCAGTTTGAATTCTGCACTATTGCTACTGTTCAGCATGCCCTAATTCAGGAGGTTTTCAAAGTTGGCATCTTTAAGACTTGTGGACTTCAACTCCCAGAATTCCTCAGTCAGCCATACTGGCTGGGGAATTCTGGGAATTGAAGTCCACAAGTCTTAAAGATGCCAACTTTGAAGATCCCTGCCCTAATCTAACCATATGCCAATTTGGGGAGGTTTCCAGAAATGAGCAGGACAGAAAAAAGGCAGAACACCCTTTGGGTTCAATAATGGCCTTTCTGAAACAATCATGCAGAGTCCAGCTCTGGCTCCCTGGAAATGATGGACTACAACTCCCATCGCCGTGCCAATCATTGGCTCGGAAGGGGGAGGGGAATCATATGAGTCTTGAGGAACCGTTGCCCTCCTTGCTTGGGATTCGAGCCCTGAAACGTTCTCCTTCCAATGGCTATGTGTTTCTCAATGGGGCATAATCTAATCTCAGCTGCATTTTGGCCCCTGGGGTTAGTTCCTGGCTAAGGCTCTGCATTCTTGAACCCGGGTCATTGAATTTGGGAGGTTTGGAGGACCGATGCCTTTCCAAAATGCACAACGGGAAAGCATCAATACTAGCCGGGGAATCAGCCACCTGGGGCTCGGGAGTGGCTCTTTCACCCCTCTGCTGCGGCTCCCTGTCACTCAAAATATGCATCACTACGGCCAATGTGCAACACCGATTTATTGAGCTTTTCAAGCCCCCCAGTAGGCCAACCATGGATAAATCCAAGAAAAGTTTCAGAAGAAAACAAAACATTTAATTCAACTCCATATGCTGGTTTTGTGGCCGCTCAAGAAATAGTCAGGCACGGGAAGGGTTTTGTGGCTCCCGGTGTTTTCTTTTTTGTGGGAAACGGGTCCAAATGGCTCTTTTGAGTGTTTAAGGTTGCAGACCAATTGGTGCCAATTGGTGATTTCCGCAACAAGCCGAGCGAAACCAAAACAGCCATCCAAGCCTCCGTCGACCTGCCTTGCAAACTCCAGAAAAAAACAGGCTGGGTCCGGTTAGCCGGCGGGGGGGGGGGGGGGGGGGGAGAGAGCAGCAGCAGATCGTGGGAATTCAGCCCCAATCGAGGACGCGCGCAGCCCGAGCGGCAAGACTGCTCTGTCAAAGTTCCTTCCAACTCGGCGATGGCGCGGGGAGGGGTTTGGGGAAGTGGGGGTAGGGGGGGGGGAGGACCGCAGCGGCGGAGAGTGGAACCGACACTATTCCTCCCCCCCCACCCCCACCCCCACCCCGTTTCAGTTCAGGTGTTTTGCCCCCCTCCCCGCCTCCCCTCCACGGAGGTGGATCCTGAGACTGGGTTGCTATGCGAAGCCCACGCGCGCCCGCCCACCGTCTCTCCAGATGTGCCTTCCCGACCGACGGACAGAGAGGGGAGGAGCGGGGGCGGGGGGCGTGCTGCTCTCCCCGCCCCCTTTGGCAAGAGGCTCGCACGTGCTATATTTGGCAAGCGTATAACGCACCCGAGGTTCTGCAACCTGGTGCCCGCGGGGGAATCCCAGCGCGACCCTCTCGGCCCCTTCACTCGCCTGATTCGCCCGTCCAGTCCAGTCCTGTCCTGTCCTCTTCGGGTATCCGACGGTGCTTCGGTGCCCCGGCTTGGGCGCTCTCCCCGCGCGCGTGGGTGGGTGGCTGGGTGGCTGGGTGGGTGGGCGCGCTCTCGGGCACTCCCGCCCGCGTTCCACCACCCGACGGCCGGAGCGGAGGAGCGGCCGCGCGCCTGGGGGCTCGGCTCCCGGCTTGGCTTCGCCGCCTCCCCCTTTTTCGCCCTCTGGAAGCCCGAGGAGGCACAAGGGGGGGGACAGACCGGAGCGGAGCCGGCGAGCGGAGCTGGTGGGCGTGGAAGGGGTGGCGTTTTCCACAGTGGGTAAACAGTGCTTTTCTACCAAGCTCCCTCCGCCTTTCCTCTCCTTCGGAAGAAGCCCGGCGTGTAGAGGGAGCCTCTGGCCACGTGCAGAGCGCAGCTGCGTTTTTTCCTCGAGATGTGACAACTGACCACCTGAAGATTGGCAAGCGAGGGCTGTTGCAAATCAGGAGGAGCTCAAGGGCAGCGTAAGGAATGGCGGGGTGGGGGGTGGGGAGAACCAGTCCTTCTCTCAGCTGAACCCCCTTTTCTGGGGACTGCTGAGGACAGAAAGGAGGAAGTTTGTGGGGGGGGGGAGAAAGGTGGGGGGGGGGGGAAGCGATGCTGCGACGCTCCTGGCAGAAAGAGAGGATACTGGTTTAATAAAAGAAATCCCTCGAGGGCTTTAAAGGTCAGCCGAACATGGCAGGAGAGAGAAAGTTGAGCTGAGTTTTTACCTTTGCCCAGAAAGCAAACTAAGGCGACAAATTACCCATCAGCCGCCTCCTGTTCAGCAGCAGAAGTGAGGCTGAGCTTTTAATGTATTAATGAAGAATGCTAGAACTCCGTGTGTGTTCACAAAGGCGCATTTAGGAAAAACACATCTAACTGCAGCAAAGGATTAGAATAGAATAGAATAGAATAGAATAGAATAGAATAGAATAGAATAGAATAGAATAGAATAAGGAGAAGGAGAAGGAGAAGGAGAAGGAGAAGGAGAAGGAGGGAAAGAAGAGGTAGGAGAAGAATGAGAGAAGTAGAAGCAAAAGGAATAGAATAGAATAGAATAGAATAGAATAGAATAGAATAGAATAGAATAGAATAGAATAGAATAGAATAGAAAGAAGGAGAAGTAGGGAAAGAAGAATAAGAATAGAATAAAATAGAGTGAAGGAGAAGGAGAAAGAAAGAAAAGGAGGGAAAGAAGAGGTAGGAGAAGAATAAGAATAGAATAGAATAGAATAGAATAGAATAGAATAGAATAGAATAGAATAGAATAGAATAGAAAGAAGGAGAAGTAGGGAAAGAAGAATAAGAATAGAATAAAATAGAGTGAAGGAGAAGGAGAAAGAAAGAAAAGGAGGGAAAGAAGAGGTAGGAGAAGAATAAGAATAGAATAGAATAGAATAGAATAGAATAGAATAGAATAGAATAGAATAATAGAATAGAATAGAATAGAATACTTTCTTGGCCAAGTGTGATTGAATACACAAGAAATCTGTCTTCGGTGCATATGCTCTCAAATGTACATATAAGGAAAAGATACAAGATTTGTATGGCAAGATACAAGACAAGAAATTTGCACAATAGTGGGAAAAAAATGAATACCACAAAGATGAAGAGATAATTAAGATATTAGATATTGTGCAGAAATGGATAGACTTACATTGAAAATCAAAACAGAAAGAAAAGACACAAAATATTATCAACCATGGAACTTATGGTTGGGAAAAAGGGTTGGAGAGTAAGAAGGGAATTTGTAATGTTAAGCAACTTAAATACCCAGGCAACAGGATCTTTATGAAGCACTAAGAAATATAATAAATAGAAAAGTAATGAAATTTTTAAAAAGAAAACACATCTGGAAAAAGTAACTTGCAAGATTCATGTACACATCTAAACTAGACTGTGTTGTTTCTCTGTGTCCTATATAATATATATGGGTATATACATAATTTTGTATTTATTTATTTTGTCACATTTAGGTTTGTATATTGGAGCTGGTGACTTTTGAGAGCTGTATGCAATGAAGTTTCATTTTAATGTATGCCCATTAGTGTACCTTCAAAGTGATGATAAAGTTATCCTGCCCTGCCCTGCCCTGCCCTGCCCTGCCCTGCCCTGCCCTATCCTATCCTATCCTATCCTATCCTATCCTATCCTATCCTATCCTATCCTATCCTATTCTATTCTATTCTCCTACTCTACTCTACTCTACTCTACTCTACTCTACTCTACTCTACTCTACTCTACTCTACTCTACTCTACTCTACTCTACTCTACTCCACTCCACTCCACTCCACTCCACTCCACTCCACTCCACTCCACTCCACCCTACCCTACCCTACCCTGCCCTACTCTACATTCTACTCTACTCTACTCTACTCTACTCTACTCTACTCTACTCTACTCTACACAATCCTCAACAAATAAACAAATTCTTGCAAGCTGACATTTCTGCTATCCAAGTCCTGGAAATGGAAGAAGTTTCCAATGGTTGTTTTTGAACATCAGGGTGAGAGCAATGCAGGTCATGTGCTGCAATTTAACTAGGAGCCAGCCAGCAATCGTGCCTTTAAACCTGGATTCAGGGTGTTGTGTGTGACCTGTATGAATCTAGATAAAAGAGGTGAGGGAGCTGAGCTGAGCCACGGCCTAAATGCCTCTCTCAATGGCCCAGCTGCACGTCTGACGTCTTAAGCTATTGATCCTGCACCACAGCTGGGCTGATCCTAGAAATACCAACCCAATAGGGTGGCAAAGCTTTTGTTTCTGATGATTATAGCCCAAAAGCAACAGTTGGGTACCAAACAAAGGATGCCCACTGCTCAAGCGGTTGCTCCAGTTGATATCTGATGTGCCAGAGCCATCATCTCCAGTTGAAGCAGCTTTGCAGGGGCTGTGTGAAGGATGGCTGTTTATGTGCCTTCGATGCTGAGGTTTCCTGAAGGCCAAAAAGCAGCTGGTGAGCATGGATGTGCGCATTTATGGGCAGCATCTTTTCCTGGTATTGATTTTGGGGACCAATCTTTCTATCATCCATCTCTCTTTCTCTTTCTCTCTGTCTCTGTCTCTGTTTAATCTCTCTTTCTCTCTCCTGCTCATTATCTATCTATCTATCTATCTATCTATCTATCTATCTATCTATCTATCGGTATCTCTCTCTCTCTCTCATCTATCTATCTATCTATCTATCTATCTATCTATCTATCTATTTATCTATCGGTATCTCTCTCTCTCTCTCATCTATCTATCTATCTATCATCTATCTATCTATCTATCTATCTATCTATCTATCTATCTATCTATCTATCTATCTATCTATCCTCACAATGGAGAAACCAGACATCTGAACTGGCTGCATTAGAAGAAATCCTGTGCTGATCTATATTTAATTTTTAATCAGAACCCCCTATATTTGTTTTGGTTTCTTGCTATTCTTAATGAATCTGTGTTTTCACCCAGATGGTCATCATACTCCAGAAATCTAATTAATCACCATCTCCCAAACTCCTTCATTATATATGCAAAATTATTTCATTTCTATTGGATTAATAATAGCATTAATATTATAAACCCATTATATATTACTTAATAAACTTTTCATTCAGTTTTGTGAGTTCGAGGAGATTTATTCTGGTCAAAAGGGTATGGAAATTCATTCAAATATTCTACACCGCCTGAAGCTATATCCAGAGAAGATCTCACCTCTTAAAAATCTGTGCTTTGAAGAAATTATTGAAAAGCATGCATAGACATTCATGAGGTTTTGTTGCAAAAAATGGATCCATTGAGAAAAAATTATTGGGGGAAAGGTGCACCAAAATAGGTGGAATATTCTCAGTCATTAACTCCATTCCTTGAGCCATTTTGTACTGGTCTCTTGATCACTGAATGTTACAATTTGATTCAAGAGGGAGGGAGGGAGGGAGGGAGGGAGGAAGGAAGGAAGGAAGAGAGGAAAAGGGGAAGAAGAATCAAAGGATGGATGGAAGGAAGGAAGGAACAGGGAAGGAGGGAAGAAGAATCAAAGGATGGATGCATGGATGGATGGATGGAAGAAAAGGAAGGAAGGAAAGAACAGGAAAAGGGGGAAGTAGAATCAAAGAATGGATGGATGGATGGATGGATGGAAAGGAAGGAACGAAGAAGAACAGAGGGGAGGAGGGAAGAATCAAAGGATGGATGGATGGAAGGAAGGGAGGGAGGGAGGGGAAGGAAGACTTCTCCATTTTCTAAACTGTTTCCACCAAACTCATACTTTAATGCAAAGCTGTTAAAAATTAAACCAACATATATATCTCTAACAAATATTGATTTTTCCACTCACCCATGCTTCCAGCTCCTGGATATCAAATGTTAGATCCTGCATTTCTTGGGGGTAGAAGTGTGTTTTCTTGCCCTTGTAAAGCTCCGTGCAGTATCTAAAGAGATCATGATTATCATCACTCACCAATCTGGCCACTTCGCTACTCACTTTTCAGTATCCCAGATAACTTGTGATGTCTCTGCCCGAGGACCAATACATTTATATAGGAATCCTCTCTCTCGTCACAAACGCTAGCTTTTCTGCTTCCTATTTTTAACATGCAATATATAAATAAGAAGATTCAGCAGCGCTAACTGAGCAAGAAGGGTGATGTGTTTTTTTTTTTAACCCCCAAAACAGTTCACAATCTTCACATTCTTAAGGGCTAGAAAGTTGGTTGTCCCTGTTCTATTTTGTTTTTGTTCTTTTCTTTCCAAATGCAAGTACGGAGACTAAGATAGACATAAATTGTCCTTTTTGCACTCATTTGTTGTTATCTCCTGTTTAACAGCTGCTTGGTTGGCCTCCCTCCAGTGCCAAAGCAAGATCTTACCAAAACAACAGCTAGGAAGGGGAAAAAAATCTTGACTGGAGCCGTGTCTTAAGTAAATATTCTGAATACCTCATCTTGATGGCTCAGTTTAGAATTCTTGTTATGAGTTACACCAAGGATAAGAACAGGAGGGAAAGCAGAAGAGAAAACAGGAATTCGCTTTACTGTATTAGATTGTAGAGACGCAGAGATAGGACAGCGAAGGTGGAACTCCATTTTAATGTTTCTCCACAGGGAGACCAGGGAGACATGATAGCATCTTCCTATATTGAGGGGCTGCCTCAGAGAGGAGAGAGTCAAGCTATTCTCCAAGGCACCTGAAGGCCAGACAAGGAATAATGGATGGAAACTGAACAAGGAGAGATTCAACCTGGAAATGAGGAATTTTCTGAGAGTGAGAGCAATCAATCCATGGAACAGAAGTTGCCTTCGGAAGTTGTGGGAGTTTCATCACTTGAGACCTTCAAGAAAGGACTGGACTGCCATTTTTCAGAAATGGTGTAGGGGTCTCCTGCTTGGGTGGGAGGGGGTTGGAGTAGATGATTTACAAGGTCCCTTTCAACTCTGTCAATCTGTCAATCTGAATCTAAGGCTACCTGGCCTTAGATAAGCAAATCCTTTCCTTTGTTCCAGTGTTCTCAACATGCCTCCTCATGTGGCAACCTGAAGTGGGCAAATTCTTAACAAGTTATTTATTTCTCCCAGCGCATCTGAGTCACGGCAAATGGAAATCTTGGCACATTCTTAACGCATGTCAGCTGATTTTTAAAATCATGCTTGAGTCACCTGTCAGGATAGAAAAGGGGGCCTCGGTAAAGTGACTTCACGGTTCGGGAGCTAAAAAAACAGAAGAGACAGAAACATAACTGTGTATTATTATTTTTTGGTCCTGTTCAACAACATGAGGCTTAGCCCGACTGAAGGGGAAAAAAAAAAGAATATTCAGACATTATCAGCTGATTAGGGATATCCTGGAAGCAGTGGGGAAATCTAATTTTTTTTACTACCAGTTCTGTGGGCATGGCTTGGTGGGCGTGGTGTGGTGTGGTGTGGCTTGGTGGGTGTGGCAGGGGAAGGATATTGCAAAATCCCCATTCCCTCCCCTCTCCTGGGGGAAGGCTATTGAAAAATCTCCATTCCCACCCCACTCTGGGGCCAGCCAGAGGTGGTATTTGCCGGTTCTCCGAACTGTTATAAAATTTTGCCAGTTCTCCAGAACCTGTTGGATTTCACCCCTGCCTGGAAGTGCAAGAATCTTTATTTATGGCATTTATTGTTTTTGTAGTATTCCTCAGGAGATGGACAAAACCTGTTTAGGATTTATGGCAGAGAGGCTGAAATAATTTGGCCGGCTTTCAACCCAATGCACCTTGACTAGGGAAATGAGGGGAGAAATAAATATTTATTGCAGCATTCCCAAGGAAGCCTTGAGAGCAGGTTATAAAAGCATCTGTTATACATCAGCGTTGCCAAAAGAGAGGTAAGGCTGTTGGCCCTCCCCAAGAGGAGACCTATTTGCATGAAATGTGCTACTTGACATATATAACAGCAGAGAGTGAAAAAATGGTCACATTTGGTAAAACTGAGCATGTTGGATGAATCACGTGCATTCCCACTCTGTACGTTAACTTCAGATTAATTTCACGACACCTGGACAGACTGGACAATCAGGAGGCTGTCAGTTTGGATCGTAGGTAGATGCAGATATTTGTCTCTCTGGGCACAATGAGAATATATCTGCTAAACAAAACTCTGCATTGGTGACAGGAAAGGCATCTGGCCATTAAAATGCTCTGCTAAACTCCATTCAGTTGCTCAGGCTCCACCCCGCAAAAGATTATGAGGATGATGGACAGACTCAATTATAGCTTCAGCCAGGAAACTGTGAGCATCCTAGATCAAGGCAAGTTGAAAAAATGCTGGAGAATTCCTGGAAGCCTGGCACTCAAACAAATTGGCCATCAACAGGCACATGGAGATAAACAATGTCTACACGCTTCTCGAAAGAGACAATCAAAAAGCCCAAAATGAAACTAAAACACCAGGATATGTCCTTACCAGCAATCAACACCCAGATGAGAAGAAATTAAGACCAAGATTAACACTAGACCAACAATCAAGAAATAAACAATACCCCTATCAAGGAACTAACAACTAGGACAAACAATCAAACAGTAAACAACAATCTAATCAAAGAACCATCATCACAAACAACACAGTGCAAGCCACTGGTATACAAAAATGAGAGCAAACTTGTTGTGGCCCGTATGTGGCCTGTGTGGATTGTAGCTTATTCTGACAACGAGGAGGCTGGTGTGGTGCAGCCTGTGCAGCTGGCACTCAAGTCGGACAATGAGGAGGCTGGAGAGGATGTGGTGCCAGAGGCAGGAATTGAGCCAGGGGCTCCAGATCCTCCAGAAGCTCCCTTAAGTGAGAGGACGAAGAGAAGGAGCCTCTTCTTGATGCACGAGCGCGCAGTGGCCAAAAGGCAGGAATGGCTACTCAGGAGGAGGTCTCCTCAAGAGTAAGGCTTCGTGCTAATTGACCACTCCCTTAGCCTATTTAAGGAGGAACGCTGACTGAAGCAATTTGCAGGGAACAACTTCGTTCACTCTTCTTTGTGTCTTGTCTTGCTTATCTTATCCGCTTCCTGCAAATTGCTTCTGGGCATTCTGCCAAGCACAGTAAGCTTTCAGTTATTATTCTTTGAATTCTTGGCGACTGTTAATGCAATTAATTAACAGCTGGTATTGTAAAAAACTGGTTTATTTAGTAAACTAAGGTTTGAACAGACTTTGTGTGTGCTGCGTTCTTTGGGGTCTGTAGCTGGGGCAGAACAAAACCCCATTCCCTTCTATCACTGATGATGTTATTTAATTGGGTAATGAAACAGCTAAGCTCTACAGAACACTAAGGACCTCCACCACCACCACCACCTCCTCCTCCTCCTCCTCCCACATTCCCTTCTAACACTGATGATGTTACCTAGAAGGGTAATGAAAAGAAAACCAAGCTCAGAGAGCACCAAGAACTCCACAGTTCAATCTTAAACTGATAGAAGTATTCTCTTCTATCAGACTTCTTCTACATTCTGTCTTGGAAGCTGGATGGCAACCATGTGGCATAATAAATATAGTACAAGATGACATTGGTTTTAATGGCATAATATTTTACAATGCCTGTCTTATTCGTCTGTCTAGTTTTGCTTTTTAAATCCTATTTACCTCTGGTAGGTTTATAAGATGCTCAGAATCATTTATGATCGGAACAAAATATAAGCCAAGTGAAATAAATTAAAATAAATCTTCGTCCTCTTCCAAGCTCTGGGAAATGCACCATGTAAAAAAAAAAAAAATCATCTGGAAACTGATAAACCTTAAGACGTGCAATTGCAAAATTGTATTAGCTTCCAAATAGATTATCCCACTGAAAAGGGATTTTTTTTTTTTTTTTGGAAAGTCCGCGAAGCCTCCAGAAACAGAATCCCCAGTTCTACCTGCTCAGCATGATTTTATCACATTATGACCGTATTCATAAATTCTGGGCCTCCTTCAAACAATCAAACCAGAACACCCAAGTAAGATTTTTAAATACCGGAATGTTTTTGCTTATTTTAAAAAGTCTACAGGCCTAAAATATCGGCTCTTGAGCTTCTCTCAATGAATAACCTTTTTTTTTTTTTTTTAAAAAAAGCAAAAGATTGTGTGAAGTAGCGACCTAACATATAGAGTGTTCCAGAAGACAGCAAAAGAGACCGTGTTTACCCAAAGCTTAAGTGCTGGAAGATTTTTCATCTACAAGCGGCAGATGTTGATCTTATTATTGCTAAATCCTTAAAGGGTTGGCTGAAAGAGTTGGGCTGTTTAGCCTGAAGAAGAGAGAGTGTGAGGATAAGAGTAGTCACCATTAAGCTCTTGAGATATCTGCAGGGGTGGCACGTAGAAGAGAGAATGGGTATGTTGTTATAAAGAAGAAAGACAGGCGTTGGTTAAGCTCTAGAAGGAACTTTTCGGTAGCCATGGGGACAAAAGTTTTCAAAGGAAGCACTTAAACAACAGGTAGAAAAGAACAGGGCTAGAAGAGACCTTGGAGGTCTTCTAGTCCAACCCCCTGCTCAAGCAGGAGAACCTGTGTCATTCCAGCGATGCCAAGAAGGACCTCTGAGGTGTTGGGATCTAGGCTTACTGAGTCACTACAATACACAATTAGCCCCCCAAAAAACCTATTTTATTGTAACAGCTGAGAATTAATTTCATTCCCAGCTGAGTCTCAATTAGTTGCAAAACAAGTCCTTTGGAAGAAGTCCTTTGGGATAATCACCAACCTTTATCTTGTTTGACACCCTGCCAAAGGCCTTACTTGGCAAAGCCCCACGGAGTTCATAAACCAACCAGAGATGCCGACTGGAAACAGAGTTAGCAATGTTGCTTTCCTGCAAAAGGCCCAAGTGCCTTTATTTCTCTTTTAAGCCTTATGGGAGGGGCCAATCATTTCCTGGCCTTACTCCTGCGTCATCCCTTTTGCTTTAGCTGCTCTTGCCTTCTGGCAGCTCTGCGCATGCATGCACTAGGAACAGACTCCTCCCTTTCCTCTGCCTCTCTGCTGTCCGACTCTGGAGGCTCCGGAGTCCGCGCATCACTCCCAAATGGCCCTGACCCCATCTCTGCCTGTGATGCAGAGCCCTTATCGGGGCCTTCCCCAGACTCCAGGACTGGCCCATGTTCCTCCCCAGCCTCCTCACTGTCCGACTCCGCTGCCAGTTCCTCAGGCTGCTGGCGGACCACAACATGAGGTCCCTTCAACCCTACGATTCTATATTTTATGTATTTGTAGAGTAGATGACCTTGATGCCCTTCCTTGCCATGCAATCCTTGGCTCCGTTTGAAGACTGAAGACTGAAGGCCAGGCTAGAAATACCAACTTATTTTCCGTTCCTTTGCAGATGGCCTTTTCTTCGTAAGCCAGAAGTGTCTTTAATTCACGTCACTCTCTGGAGTGTCTGATCTTGGCAGTGTCAACTTTCTTGCAATCGGCAGATCCTGTCAGCTCCGAATCTTCGCTCTGGTCCCTTGGGAGGCAGTTGGGGCTTTTTTTTTTTTTTTTTAACTTTTTTCCCAGGTTTTATAATCTTGTGATTAGTTACGCGATGCCAACTGCTTTATCCCTGTCAGGAGACACAAAGCCGCTATCGGCTGAATTATCTTCTCAGGTTCAACTGACCCGTCTGGAATTCAGAATGGTGACAATTCCTGACAGGGAGCCAAGCAAGCAAGCCCAAGTGCGAGTTTGAAAGGAAAAAGGGAAAGAAGAGAAGGAGGAGGCCTCTGTTTTGATTTCCAGAATCTTTACATAAAAATAGGCCTTCTCAGCCTTAAGGCCACACTTGGAGTACTGCATTCAGTTTTGGTCGCCACGATGTAAAAAAGATGTGGAGACTCTAGAAAGAGTGCAGAGAAGAGCAACCAAGATGATGAGGGAACCAGAGGCTAAAACATACAATGAATGGTTGCAGGAACTGGGCATGGCTAGTCTAGTGAAGAGAAGGACCAGGGGAGACATGATAGCAGTCTTCCAATATCTCAGGGGCTGCCCCGAAGAAGTGGGAGTCAAGCTATTCTCCAAAACACCCAAGGACAGGACAGGAAATCATGAGAGGAAGCTCGGTTAAAGAGAGGTCTTTAACCTAGAAGTAAGGAGAAATTTCGGGATGTGAGAAGCAATGTTTGAGTCACATTGAATGGACGCTTTGATGGTCATCTTGAGAGGATGAGAGAGGCCCGCGGGTTGTGCTCCTGGCTGAATAAAAGCCATGATAGCATTCGTTTTTTTCAGCCTCGTTCTTGAGAAGGTGTCTTCAAACATGTTCCTGTTGGCAGGATCTAAGCCTGCACCAGGGGTGGGCTCCAAAAATTTTAGCAAGGGGTTCTCTTCATGGTTGCTGGGTGGGCGTGGCCGTGATTTTATTTTATTTTATTTTATTTTATTGGATTTATATACCGCCCTACTCCCGAAGGACTCAGGGCGGTGTACAGCCAACAATAAAAAATACATAAATACAAAATTTAAAACCAACTAAAAACAGATTAAATAAATTTGGCCCAGACAGAATTAAAACACCCCAATAATTTAAAACAGATTAAAATTTAACACTAAAAAACGGAGAGTGGTTAGGCCAGGCCCGCCTGGCGAAATAGAAAAGTCTTAAGAGCGCGGCGGAAGGTGGGCAGATCCGGGATCCTCCATATCTCCGGGGGGAGCTCGTTCCAGATAGTAGGTGCCCCCACAGGGAAAGCTCTCCCCCTGGGGGCCACCAGCCGACATTGTTTGGCTGACGGCACCCGGAGGAGCCCCTCTCTATGAGAGCGTATTGGCCGGTGGGAGGCTATTGGTGGTAGTAGGCGGTCCTGCAAGTACCCAGGTCCTAAGCCATGGAGCGCTTTGAAGGTGGTAACCAAAACCTTGAAGCGCACCCGGAAGACCACCGGGAGCCAGTGCAATTCGCGCAGGAGAGGTGTCACATGGGAACGCCATGTCGCTCCCATCACCACCTGCGTGGCCGCACTCTGCGCCAGTTGGAGCCTCCGGGTGCTCCTCAAGGGGAGCCCCTGCATCGGCCTCCTGCATCACGGCGGAGATGGTGTTTTTGCCCTCCCTGGGCTCCAGAGGCTTTCCTTGAGCCTCCGGGAGGGTGAAAACAGCCTCCCCAGCCTCCGGAGGCCCTCTAGAGGCCAGAAACAGCCCCGTTTCTAGCCTTCCCGAATGGGTAGGCTCGTTTCTCCCCCTCCCTGAGCCTCTGCACATACCTCACACTTACCTGCATCCAAAATGGGCCTTGTGGAGACTCCTGGGAGGGGTGGGCGAGGCCAGCCAAGAGTGGGATTTGGGGGTTCTCTGAACTGCACAGATTCTTAGCTAGAGGTTCTCCCAAACCCCCAGCAGCTCAGCCCAGCTCTGACCTGCTCCTAATCCAATATCTCCTTTTCTACATGGATTACGGGCGGTTTCTGACTTGTCATTCCACCGATGAGGAAACAATATTACACAATCACAATCAATATTACACAACATCTCAGCTGCTTTCCTGCTCACCAGGGCAGTGAATTAGCACAACCACATCCTGTAACGGTGTATTCCTTCATCGTAGGTAGCAAGACTTTCTTTGGCTCGATGCCAGATCTGTCTTCTTGAATCCCACCCAAAGTAAATAACACAGACATAACTTTCTGGCTCCAGAAAGCAGAAATGATCTCAGAGAAGCTCAGATCACTTTCCCAGTTGAAGTTAATGCCTGAAGAAACAACACCCACCTCCCCCCACACATGGCTTTCATCTGCATGTCTTTTTTCTATTCCCTAAAGCCAGTAAACTGCAGAAGTTGTGTTTTATTACAGTAGAAATAACACGTGCATTCTAACTTGAAACATACAACGATGCTCTCAACGTGTTTACCACCAAACAAACTATTGCACTGTTTCAGCCTTCTAGGGAGGTTATTTTGCAGGTAAAATATTAATCCTAATATCACTAAACAGATAAAATACCAAATGAATCAGTTTAATTATATGGATGAATATCCTAAGTTTTAAGACCTTTGGGGATATCTGTTTGAGCAATTTTTTTATTTTATTTTTTTACAAAAAGTTTGGGCTAAAAATGGTATGCGTTTCGATGCCCTTTTACTCAAAGGTATGCAGTTTGGTCTCAACCTTATATATATATTTGGTGGGGGTTGTATGTGTGTATAGTTATTGTGTGTGTGTTTGTGTGTGGTTTTCTTGTGTATGTGTGTGTGTGTGTGTGTTCTAATGTTCTATCTATCTATCTATCTATCTATCTATCTATCTATCATCTATGTCTGTCTGTCTGTCTGTCTGTCTGTCTGTCTATCTATCTATCTATCTATCTATCTATCTATCTATCTATCCATCCATCCATCCATCCATCCATCCATCCATCTATACCTATTTTGCTATTATCTCTCTCTCTCTCATATCTATATCTATCTATCTATCTATCTATCTATCTATCTATCTATCTATCTATCTATCTATCCATCCATCCATCCATCCATCCATCCATCTATATCTATCTTGCTCTCTCTCTATCATCTCTCTCTCTCTCTCTCTCTCTCTCTCTCTCTATCATCTATCCATCCAGCCATCCAGCCATCCAGCCATCCATCTATCTATATCTATCTTGCTATCTCTGTATCATCTATCATCTATCTATCTATCTATCTATCTATCTATCTATCTATCTATCTATCTATCTATCTATCTATCTACAGTATATCTATCTTGCCATCTCTCTCTCTCTCTCATCTATATCATCTATCATCTATCATCTATCATTTATCCATCCATCCATCCATCCATCCATCCATCTATCTGTTCTAATGTTCTATTTACGTTTCAGAAACCGAATAGATCTTCACTCTCACGCGAGGTGAAAGGAATGTTTTCCCCCTTCGTGTAAAATGTGAGGTCGGATTTCGTTCTCCGTCCCCCAAGCGAGAAACCGTCTCACAGATAAGATGCCACTGGCAGTGCCTACCAGCGCATTATTAAAAATAGCCGTGGCGGAAAGAGAATCTGCTGAGCGCAGGGAGGAGGAGGAGGAGGGGTCTGCAGAAGGCCACGAAAGAGAGGACCAGCCAACAACAACACCCCATCCCCCACCCCCTCCATGCTGCTACTCCGATCGCCGGATCCAATTAGTAGGGCCGCGATCAGCTGGCACACCACGAAGGTAGCCTTCTGCTGGGACTGTGGAACTGGATTGAACGTCAGAAGAGAAAACTGAGCAATTAAAACCGACACTACTGCTCTCCCTGCTGCTGCGTTGCTGAGAAGTGTGTCGGAGCCTGGGAGCTTAGCCTGTCAATCAGTCGTTCTCCTGCTCTGGAGAGAGAGAGAGAGAAGAGAGAGAGAGAAGAAAGAGAGAGGAAGAGAAGGAAGGAAGAGAGAAGAAAAAGAGAAAAATGAGAGGAGGAAGAAAAAGAGAGAGATAAGAAAAAAGAGAGAAAGCGGAGAGAGAGAAGAAAAAGAGAGAGGAAGAGAAGAAAGGAAGGAAGAGAGAAGAAAAAGAGAAAAATGAGGGGAGAGGGAAGAAAAAGAAAGAGAGAAGAGAGAGTGAGAGAAGAAAGAGAGGAAGAAAGAGAAGACAGAAAAAGAAAGAGAGAGGAGAGAGAAGAAAAAAGAGAGAAGAGATGGAGAGAAGAAAGAGATAAAAAAGCGAGAGAGAGAGAGAGAGAGAGAGAGAGAGAGAGAGAGAGAGAGAGAGAATGCCTTTCTTTTAAAAAGAGAAAACCCCACAAATGAACGGGAATTCCAGAGGCTTGTGAGATCAGAAAAAAAGGACAGCATAAGAATGTGAAGACTTTTAGCAAAAGCTGTGGTTGCGCAAAAAGTACCTTTTTGAAGCCCGCAGTTGAGATTTCTGATTTTCTGGTTACTCTGAAAGGATTAAAACAAAAAACAAAAAAACCACTCAGCGGTGACAGCTCCGAACTAGTCTTGTTTGGGATGAGAAGGTAGCAGGATGAAGTTGGGATTAGTTCTAATGGGAAGCTGCCAAGGAATTTCAGGGCCGTAGACTTGATTCAAGAGCTGGAAAAGATTCCCAAGAAAAGGCAACACAAGCTGTTCTGTGTGATCCATGAAACTCCATGGACATATCTCTAAGGCTGAGATAATCTGGCTTGAAAGGGAGCTGTGTTATTATATCATTCTTGTTACGCAAATGACCACCTGAAGTTCCAGCTGCCAGTTCTTTAGCTTTGTTAGTCTTCATTTACATCGAGATCATCCCAAGAATCTAGGTCAGCATAACACATATGCGGATCCTAGTAGAGTGGCCATTTTGCACTTGGCAGGTGGAAATTTTGTCACTGCACACATTTTCTACCTACCGTCCAAGATTTTGGGTAAGGCATCACGGGTGAAATCCAGGTTTGGACAGGTTCTGGTGGTGGAAATTTTGAGTAGTTCGGAGAACCGGCAAATACTACTTCTGGCTGGCCCCAGAGTGGGGAGGGAATGGAGATTTTGCAATATCCTTCCCCCTGGAGTGGGGAGGGAATGGGGATTTTGCAATATCCTTCCCCCAGGAGTGGGGAGGGAACGGAGATTTTGCAGTATCCTTCTCCCAGGAGTGGGGAGGGAATGAGGATTTTGCAGTATCCTTCCCCCAGGAGTGGGGGAGTGTCCTTCCCCTGCCATGCCCACTAAGCCACTCCCACAGAACCAGTAGGGAAAAATTTTGAATTTCACCCCTGTAAGGCACCCAGTGTGCCGATAACCACTGGGACCCCTATGGTTGGTTTATGGCATCATCTTTCAACTTCGATTTTCAGATCTTGATGTTTTGTGATCTCCATTTTTTTTTTTTTTGGTCTTCATTCGTACTCAATGCCTTGGTAAGGCCACATTTGGAATACTGAATCCGGTTTTGGTCGCCATGATGTAAAAAAGATGTTGAGACTCTAGAAAGAGTGCAGAGAAGAGCAACAAAGATGATGAGGGGACTGGAGGCTAAAACATATGCAGAACGGAGGCTGGAGGCTAAAACATTGCTGGAACTGGGTAGGTCTAGTTTGAAGAAGAAAAGAAGTAGCAGTGGCATGACAGCAGTTTTCCAATATCTCAGGGGCCGCCCCAAAGAAGAGGGAGTCAAGCTATTCTCCAAAGTGCCTGAGGGCAGGACAAGAAGCAATGGGTGGAGACTAATCAAGGAGAGAAGCAACCTAGAACTAAGGAGGAATTACTTGACAGTTAGAACAATTAACTTGCCTCCAGAAGTTGTGAATGCTCCAACACTGGAAGTTTTTAAGAAGATGTTGGATAACCATTTGTCTGAAGTGGTGTAGGGTTTCCTGCCTGGGCAGGGGGTTGGACTAGAAGACCTCCAAGGTCCCTTCCGACTCTGTTATTCTATTCTATTCTATTCTATTCTATTCTATTCTATTCTATTCTATTCTATTCTATTCTATTCTATTCTATCCTATCCTATCCCATCCCATCCCATCCCATCCCATCCCATCCTCCTCCTTTCCTCCTCCTCCTCCTCCCTCATTCTATGCTATGCTATGCTATGCTATGCTATGCTATGCTATGCTATGCTATGCTATGCTATGCTATGCTACTCTATTCTAATTATCCTCATTTCCTTCTTTTCAACCACAGCTAAATCTGGTGTGTTGTGCACCAAGACTTTATTCGGAAATCCCACCATATTTCAACCTGCCCAGTTGTCATTATTTTTTCAAGTCTATATGCCCCCACCAATTTTTCATTACTAGTCCATGATAATTTTTGACAGATGTTCCAGTGAATGATTTGGGTGACTGTTATGCTGTAGTCCGTAATCACTTACCACAATCCTCTTGCGCGAGCTGAGCATATGATCCACCGTTTCTTCTGTTTTGTGTTCACAATCTGCCTTATTATGATGGTTTTGTTGTGCACTCAGCCAGATGTTTGAGATGGATTTGGCATTTTGTCCACCCATCAAGTCTTTCCACAAGAACCCGGGACAGGCAGATGTGGCTGTCTAATAATATTTTGAAGGTACTGTCGGAGGATGTAAGTCGTTTCAGGTAAAAGCTGCCTTTTGCAATTGACTGACGGTGATAGTGTGAATGCTAACGGTGTTCAAATGCTCCAGAAGTTTCCTTGACTTTCCAAGTTTCTTGTTTGCAGGGTGGGTCTATTGAATATTTCATGCAATATTCGTTATTGAATTCGTTCCGGGCCTTGAGTGAAAAAGCAATCACTCCGATCAATAACAAGGATTCAAAGCAAGCTGAGATGGCTAAGGAAAAGTCTCGGGAGTTGCAAAATATCTGATCAATCCTCAAATAAAAAAGGTATAGGTAAAGGTTCCCCTCGCACATATGTACTAGTTGTTCCTGACTCTAGGGGGCGGTGCTCATCTCCGTTTCAAAGCCGAAGAGCCAGCGCTGTCCGAAGATGCCTCCGTGGTCATGTGGACAGCATGACTCAATGCCAAAGGCTCACGGAACGCTTTTCCCTTCCCACCAAAGGTGGTCCTTATTTTTCTACTTGTATTTTTTTTTACATGCTTTCGAACTGCTAGGTTGGCAGAAGCTGGGACAAGTCACGGGAGTTCACCCCGTCATGCGACACTAGGGATTCGAACCGCTGAACTGCCGACTTTTCGATCAACAAGCTCAGTGTCTTAGCCACGGAGCCATTGTGTCCCAATCCTCAAATAGATATGAGCAGATGTAGATGAGCAATTGAAGACATGTAAATAAGCACTCTGTTGCTTTTTCGTAAGGCTTAGGAAAACATGGTTAGGATGAGTCCGATTTCAAATCTGCTGGGCAGATTTACATATCCAAATATGTCATCCTTTTTATTATTATTATTTAAATGACACTTGGCTTCCATTAAGAAGCTTATCCTTAATCTTCCAGCCGGAGGCGAAAGGCGAATGAAGAAGCTGATTTTGGAATCCTTGTCACCTAAGAAACGGGGGGGGGGGGCTCTCAAAAAGATCTAGACCATCCTCTGAAAGGTTCAGGATGGATGGCAAAATTGTGGATTTCTGTGTGTGTGTTTGAGAAAGAGAGAGAGAGAGAGAGAGAGAGAGAGAGAGAGAGAGAGAGAGAGAGAGAGAGAGAGAGAGAGAGAGAGAGAGAGAGAGGAAGGAAGAGTGGGCTGTGTGTGATTATGTGTCAGTTGAATGCGGAGGTTGCATAAAATCGACTCGGATATGTACAAGGTTGTAGAAAGTTAGCACCAGGGGTGGGGTTCTCTGCCTGGTTGGTCATGTGACTGGGTGGGCATGGCCAACTCGATGTCAGTCACATCGAGGGCACCGGCCTCTACTCACCCCTCTTTTGCCAGCCCCTCCTCGCCTACCTGCCTGAGCTCCTTAGGGCCCCAACATAAAGCAGTTGTTGGAGCTAAGCAGCCACCAGGAGAAAGAGTTGGCAAAACAGCTCAGTTCAAATTGGATCTAGCCAAGAAGGAGGCTCAGCAGAAGCATCTCATGAAGACTAGGAGCATAGGCTTTCCAAGCAGAGGAAAAACCTGTGGGAGTGCAAGGCCAGGTACCGGCGCCTGGAGGCTCAGCGGGCTGAGATGGTCAGCCAGTTCCAGGCCATGATGCAGTCCCACTGGAATGAGGCCCTCCGGCTCTTCGCCACCAGTGGCACTTCCCTCCAGTCTTCTCCCAAAGCCCCGCACCAGGAGGCTGAAGCAGATCCCGAGTGGGAATTTCTGCCCTCCTTCGACCCACACAAAAAGACCCTGAAGGGGGACACTCTCTGCAGCAACACAAATGTTCATTGCATGTATCTGTCCCAGGGTCCATAGTTTAAGGACGCCTAATTTAGTACAATATAAAAAATGGAAATAATTTTTCTGTGGACCGCCAAAATTTTCTCGCGGACCACCAGTGGTCCACGGGCCACCAGTTGGTGACCGCTGCATTAGTTTGCTGATTCCTAAGATGTCAATGTTCAGTCTTGTGAACTTTTGTTAGACCATGTCCAGCTTGCCTTGATTCATGGATCTTACATTCCAGGTTCCTATGGAGAAAAAAATCTTTACAGCATTGGACTTTCCTTTCATCACCGGATGCATCCACAGCTGAGCGTCCTTTCGGCTTTGGCCCAGTCGCTTCACTTAGTACTAGCCCTCTGCTCCTCCCCAGTAGCATATTGGACACTTTCCGACCTGAGGGACTCATCTTCTGGCGTCGTATCTTTTTTCCTTTTGGTACTGTCCGTGCATAAGTGCATCAGCGTGCTTTCCGTCCCTGTCTTACTGTCCCCATTGATTTGTACTTTTTTTTGGTTTATGTTTATGTTTATGTTCATACCTATACTTGTTATCTTGTACATGTTTGACAAACAAACAAACTTGACAATCACACAGCATGTCTGATCCAAATCAGGAAGCACGGGGAGCAAGCTTGCCCTCCTAACTTCAGGAAGCCTCTTTAGAGTCTTCTCCCCCTGGGAAAATGGATGCGCCATTCATAGTTTTCCACTTTCTGTCCTTGATAGATTAAATGCTTAATCCTTCCGTCTTCCATCAAAAAGGGGGATAATCTACCTCCATGGCTTTAAGAGGTGTTTTTAGCATTGATTCCCTTTAATGGAGGTGCCAACAGTAACCAGATTAGTCCCTGGGTTGCTGGCTTTCTCCAGTGGAAATCAGGAGATCTCTCCCCCACCACCACCTCTCATCTGTCTTCTGCTTTTGCAGATGAGCAGTGGGTAAGGATCTCCAAGAGAAAGCATTTTATTTTCCCTCCTAAAAAAAACAAACAAACACCCAAACTAACAAATACTGGTGTAGATAAACGAGATTCTAGAAGTTGTCTATAGAGATTCTCAGTTATCCAGTCAGTTGTGAAATCCAATTTTTTTTATTATCGGCTCTGGGCAGTGATGGGTTTCAGGTTTTTTTTACTACCGGTTCTGTGGGTGTGGCTTGGCAGGTGTGGCATGGCTTGGTGGACGTGGCAGGGAAAGGATACTGTAAAATCTCCATTCCCACTCCATTCCAGGGGAAGGAAACTATAAAATCTCCATTCCCGCTCCACTCCATGGGAAGGTTACTGCAAAATCCCCATTCCCACCCCACTCCAGGGGAAGGCTACTTCAAAATCCCCATTCCCTCCCCACTCCTGGGGGAAGGATATTGCAAAATCCCCATTCCCACCCCACTCTGGGGCCAGCCAGAGATGGTATTTGCCGGTTCTCCGAACTACTCAAAATTTCCACTACCGGTTCTCCAGAACCTGCTGGATTTCACCCCTGATCCAGGTCATGGTTGTCCCAAAGATGCTTTTCTCAAGAGGCAACTGGATTTTCTTTGTTTTTTCTTCTGAAGATGTTTTGCTTCTCATCCAAGAAGCTTCTTCGGCTCCGACCGGATGGTGAAGGATGGTCATTGACTAACTGTCTGCAAGGAATATAAATCCTTCCCTTCTTCACTATCCTGCCACAGCTGAAGAAGCTTCTTGGATGAGAAGCGAAATGTCTTCAAAGAAAAACCAGAAGGTCCTGTTGCCTCTTGAAAAAAAAAACACACCTTTGGGTGATTCTAAAAGACAAGAATGAAAACACTCACCCCACAATTCAGGAAGTGGCATCAGTTCTGTCACGTGGGGATGCAATCCAAGAGAAAGATCAAAGGAAAATGTTCAGCTCAATTTCTTGCAGGTTTCTTTCGGTGTACGGGAACCTCAATACCCTAAATTAGGGTTGCCAGATTCTCCTATATTTGAAAAGATTTGAGATTCAGCAGGAGAACGTATGGCTTCTCTAGAGAAAGACAACAACAACAAAAGCAACAACCTAGGGATCAGGCCAAACAAGGAAGCATTTGGATGTTTAGCTTCCCAAACCAGGGTAAAGGTAAAGGTTCCCCTTGCACATATGTGCTGGTCGTTCCTGACTCTAGGGGGCGCTGCTCATCTCCGTTTCAAAGCCGAAGAGCCAGCACTGTCCAAAGACGTCTCCGTGGTCATGTGGCCGGCAGGACTCAACGCCAAAGGCGCACGGAATGCTGTTCCCTTCCCACCAAAAGTGGTCCCTATTTTTCTACTTGCATTTTTTACCTGCTTTTGAACTGCTAGGTTGGCAGAAGCTGGGACAAGTCACGGGAGCTCACCCTGATACGCGGCCCTAGGGATTTGAACCGCTGAACTGCCGACCTTTCGATCGACAAGCTCAGCCTCTTAGCCACTGAGCCACCACTTCCCTTTTAATTTAACCAGTGTAAATTACCCCAAACTGAGTAAGAGTAATTTCTCTTTGGCGAGTGACATATGAACCTATTACCATCACAAAAGGGACATTGGCTTAAAGTTTGCCACATGTATTAAAATATATTTGCAAAATCTTCCAAGGTTTTCCTATTAGGATAAAAATAGATGAAATTACAGTGGTGATTTATTGAAAAGATATAAAAGCCAGTGAAAGATATAGTCTTATAATATTATAGACTTTCTGATAAGCTGTTTTGGGTAATGAAGGAAAAAGTTTAGGAAGCGCTTCTCTAAAGGCAGACCAGGAGAGGAAATTTGGTGCACCTTATTCATAATGATTTCCCCTACTCCTCCTCCAGACTTTCATTGCTGAGCTGCTAAACTCTGAATGACCACTGGGTGAGAGCAAAGTGGTGTGATTCTGCACCTCTTTGCTGCCATCTAGTGCTTGCATGAAACTTTGCAGTCCAAAAGTTCTCATAGCCCTATCCTCATCTTTTCTTAAATTTAGACCAAAGATATATGCATGGAAAAGTTCCTCCATGCAAATGTATTTTTTTTATTTATTTACAAAAATTGATATAGCTACCTACTCGCTCACAGTGACCCTAAGCAGCTTACAAAAAATAAAAACACAGTATAAAATAAAAATTAAAGTTAAAAAAAAGCAGTTGCATGAATGGATGCAAGCTGTTGCAGTGGTTGTCGTCAACTCGCAGAGCTGTTTATCGAGTTGCCATGGGCGGCAAGGGGCATCTTTCGGACACCTGACAGTTGTGGCTTCTTGGCCAAACTCAATGGCTAGAGTTGGATTGGCTTAATATGGGATGAGAAGCAATCTCAGGAGTATAGGTTGGATAGGAAGGAAGGAAGGAAGGAAGGAAGGAAGGAAGGAAGGAAGGAAGGAAGGAAGGAAGGAAGGAAGGAAGGAAAAGAAAGAAAGAGAAAGAAAGAAGGAAGGAGACAAAGAAAGGAAAAAGCAAAAGAAAGGAAAGAGAGAGAAAGAATGAAGAAAGAAAGAAGAAAGAAGGAAGGAAGGAAGGAAGGAAGGAAAGAAGGAAGGAAGGAAGGAAAATTCTAGAAGGTAGCAATGGCAAATCCCATCCCTAACATTGGCAAAACCACAACACGACGCTTCTCTTAAATTACAGGAGTTGAGTGACGTGTGAATAAATGAATGCCTTATTATCATGTGAGCAATCATCCATTAGTGGTGCAGTGCTTCACTTTAACTGGCCTGCTGGCGAGGATTTGTTTGCCCCTTCTGCTTTCGAGAGTCCTGAAACCCGGGAGCAAGTAGTTCTCTGCTGCTTCTTTTCCCAACCTCTTCTCCCCCCAGGTTTGAGTTTTTCTCTCTCCAGGAAAATGGCTGCAGCTCTCAGCTACTTCGTTTGCTAGCGTCTTCTGGAAAGCTTTGAAGATGAAAAGAGTCTGTGTGAGGTGTTAAGCCACCTTTCATGGTTTATTCATGGACTGTTAAAATATGTAGGATAGTGGGATGAAGAGAAAAGGAAGAGGGGGGAATAAAACAGTTATACCATTCCCCCCAGATAATTCTGCAAGTTCCTAGAGACTGAAGTGGCAGATGTATGCCACTCAGAGTCACTTGTGAGAGATGGGAGGTCATGCAAATTTGATAGATAGATAGATAGCAAGAGAGAGAGAGAGGTAGAGAGATGTTAGATAGAGAGAGAGAGAGAGAGAGAGAGAGAGAGAGAGAGAGAAGCTGAGAGAGAGGTAGAGAGATGTTAGACAGAGATAGATAGATAGAGAGAGAGAGAGAGAGAGAGAGAGAGAGAGAGAGATAGAAGTTGAGAGAGAGATGCTAGACAGACATGATATAGATAGATAGATAGATAGATAGATAGATAGATAGATAGATAGATAGATAGATAGATAGATATAGCAAGATAGAGAGAGAGAGAGCTGAAAAAGAGAGGTAGAGAAATGCTAGACAGAGAGAGAGAGAGAGAGAGAGAGAAGCTGAGAGGTAGAGAGATCTTAGACTAGATAGAGAGAGAGAGAGATAGCAAGAGAGAGAGAGAGAGAGAGAAGCTGAAAGAGAGAGAGGTAGAGAGATGCTAGACAGAGATAGATTGAGAGAGAGAGAGAGAGAGAGAAGATAGATAAGATAGATGAGAGAGGGAGGGACGGAGGGACGGAGGGACGGAGGGACGGAGGGAGGGAGGGAAGGAGAGAGAGAGAGAGAGAGAGAGAGAGAAGGAGAATTTGCTAAGCTATGTAGAAATATGCAATATTAAAATTCTACCAATTATGAGAAGGAGTATGGCAGTGAATGTGCCAATGTTAATTTTAATATGATAAATATTGATAATTGGTACCCATACAAATAAAATCTCTTTTGCGGCCCTTCATAATTTTTAAAAGGGGAAAGTGTCCTGAGAGAAAATAGGTTTAAGAAACACTGATCGTCCTTAAATTATGCAGATAAAGGCGAGATACAAATCTCTCTCTCTCTCTCTCTCTCTCTCTCTCTCTCTCTCTCTCTCTCTCTCTCTCTCTCTTTAAGAATATGAAGTTCCAAGACTTCAAGACGGGTGAAATCCAATATACCGCTTTACAGTGCTTCATTACAGCCCTCTCTAAGCAGTTTACAGAGTCAGCCTATTGTCCCCTAACAATCTGGGTTCTCATTTGACCCACCTCGGAAGGATGGAAGGCTGAGTCAACCTTGAGCTTGTCAGGATCAAACTGCTGACTGTGGACAGAGTTAGGCTGCAATACTGCATTATAATAGGAAGGAAGGAAGGAAGGAAGGAAGGAAGGAAGGGAGGGAGGGAGGGAGGGAGGGAGGGAAGGGAAGATGAAGCAAGAAATGGGAAAAGAAAGAGCAAAGCAATAGCAATAGCACTTAGACTTATATACCGCTTCACAGTGCTTTCCAGCCCTCGCACTCACATTTCATTCTGCACCTCCTTCTGCATCCTTTCTTTAATGATTCTGTTCCACCATTTCTTTGATATTTAGTGTAATAGCAATAGCACTTATATACTGCTTTCCAGCCCTCTCTAAGCATCAGCCTATTGCCCTCAACAATCTGGGTCCTCATTTTACCAACCTCGGAAGGATGGGAAGGCTGAGTCAACCTTGAGCCTGGTGAGATTTGAACTGCCAAATTGCAATCAGCCGGCAGTCAGCAGAATTAGCCTGCAGTGCTGCACTCTAACCACTGCGCCACCATGGCTCCTAACTGCAAATGGTTTCTAAAGAGACAGTCATTAACAAGGATTTAGCACTAAGCACTAAGCACTGGGCAGTGTTTAGTTTGAACTGGGCCTGTTTGGCACGGTGAGATGTCCCCGTTTATCTCTTCCACCCTTCCTACCCTCTCCTTTACAAGTCACTGACTGACAATAAATATACCAAGGGTGCACAGCTGCATAGCTGGCTGGAGGTACGCACCATGTGGCACATGGTTCGGAAGCAAGATCTATAAAGAATGGAACGAACTGTAGAACCGAGCTATAATTTTCATTAGTGTGACATCTAAGCTAGTTCTTTGCCTTCTGTTCCTGTCTAAACATTCAAGATAAATTATGATCCAGGACATCATCTGTCACTAAAACAACCGAATCTTAATGGGAGCTTTCAGTAGGCAACCTAACCTGTTGTTTCTCTCTTTGCACAACAAGAGGGGAACTTAAGAGCAGGCTCATCTTCCCTAAATTGCAGCAGATATTCCCCCCCCCCCTCGCCCCACCCACCCCAGGGCAAGTTGACATCCGAGAAAGTATTATGAAAATACATCTGCACTGTGTTGAAAAGAAAAGAAAAAAAATAAACTCCAAATCGGCCTTCCCTTATGACTCTTCTCATTCAGTTGGATGGGATAACGTTGGGTGCTGCTAATTACGTGACTGCTATGGGAAAGGGTTTGGGTTTGGAAATTTTACACAGCGTCTAATGTGGGAGTTAAAATCTGATATTTGGTTAAGCTGTTTTCAGGAGTTCCCACTTTACTGCCGATCAGTATAATTATCCTACTTTAAGCAATTGTCCTACTTCAGACAGAATAACAGAGTCGGAAGTGACCTTGGAGGTCTTCTAATCCAGGGGTCCCCAAACTTGGCAGCTTTAAGACTTGTGGACTTCAACTCCCAGAATTCTCCAGCCAGCTGGCTGGAGAATTCTGGGAATTGAAGTCCACAAGTCTTAAACCTGCCAAGTTTGAAGACCTCTGTTCTAGTCCAACCCCCTGCTTAAGCCGGAGCCCCTATACCCATGATGGCGAGAGGTGCCAGAGATGGCACGCAGAACCCTCTCTGTGGGTATGCATGCCATTGCCAGCTGTTCTTCTGTTTTCCGGCGTGTGCATGCCATTTTTTGGCCCATTTTCAGGCCTTTTTTGGCCATTTTTTGGCCTATTTTTGGCCCAATGAACAGCCTGAAAATGGCCCGAAAAAATGGCCTCCAAAATGGCTAAAAACGTCCAAAAAACAGGCATGCGTGTGCCAGCCAGCTGGTCTTTGGATTTCTGGTGCTCCAGCGCACATGAAGATCAGCTGGCTGGTGTGCATGTGTGTGTTGGAAACCCAAAGATAAGCTGGCCGGCACACACAAGTGCCCTGGCCAGCTGCTCTTCGGGTTTCCAGTGCTCCAGCTTGCGCACATGCACACACATTCCGGTTTGGGTGCCGAAAAGTCAGTGCCGGAAAGGTTCACCATCATTGCCCTATACCTGTGATGGCGAACCTATGGCATGGGTGCCACAGGTGGCACATGGAGCCATATTGTTGGGCATGCGAGTGTTGCCCTAGCTCAGCGCCAGCCAACTGATTTTCAGGCCTTCCGGTCCCACCAGAAGTCGGGAAACTGGCTGTTTCCGGTCTCTGGAAGGCCTCCAGGGGGAATGGGGAAGGCTGTTTTTGCCCCTTCCTCTGGAGCCTAGGGAGGGGGCCTACCGGGCCCACTGTGCCATCGCATGCCAAAAGCAGGGGGAAGTGTGGGGGGGGTCACATGTGCATGCGCGGGAGGGCGGGGCGCATTGAATTATGGATGTGGGCACACACAGCCGCGACCCGCCACGCTTCCCCTGCTTTTGGCACATGATGGCAAAAAGATTAGCCATCACTGCCCTGTACCATTCAGACAAATGGCTGTCCAATCTCTTCTTAAAAACTTCCAGTGTTGGAGCATTCACAACTTCTGGAGGCAACTCGTTCCATTGATTAATTGTTCTCACTATCAGGAAATTTCTCTTTGTTCTAGATTTCTTTTCTCCTTGATTAGTTCCCATCCATTGTTTCTGGTTCTGCCTTTGGGTGCTTTGGAGAATAGCTTGACTCCCTCTTCTTTGTGGTAGCCACAAGGTTTTTAATAATGGACTGTTTTCCTCTTCTATGACCGCCATGCTGCTTTTTTGTTCATCTTTTCCATTTTTCTCATCCTTCCTGCTTTATTTCAAGTTTGAATGGATCTGAAGCAGTGGGTGTGGAAGTCAAACATTGTGACTTGGATTAGTTTGAAGGCCTTAAAGAGAAATGACGATGCAGTGATAACCAAGTGAATGAATAAATAAAGACCCGGCAGCATACGACACAGTGCAATTGTCCTCACTTGGTTCACACTTCATTTAATCCATAATGTCATTTATGGCTCAGGATGTGGTGAATCCAAATATTGCCATTTATAAATCACAGTTTATGGCTTAGGGGTGTTGCCAGCCAACTGAGGATTCGTCAATAAATCATAGCTTAGCATGGGCACCAGTTTTGCTTCAAACATTTTCTGATTCCCTTGGAAACTTTGTTTGCCATTTACTTTGCATTTCTAACTTCCACCAAAGTTTTTTTTTTTTAAAATTTCTCCTCGATTGGAGGATTGCAAGATGCTGAGTAAGACACCGAGGCCAAGCACCATAGCTTGAATTCTTTTGGGAACGGCGAGCTGCAAATTCTCTGATTGCTATCCAAAGCATTTCTGCAGCTCTTCTTACGTGCAGGTTAATGACACTAGTTATTGGAAGAAGCATAAAGCATGGAAAAAGGGAACCATTGTACAAAACAGAGAAAGTGCTCGAGTCAGCAGACCAGTTTTCGAATTAGAAACTAGTTGGGATGGTCTGTGCAAAAACTTTTTAATGCTACCTGTAATCAGAGGATAGAAAAGGAAGGACAGTCTCCAAGGATATTACTCGCAAAGGTTTTTTTGCATCCGCGTGGAAAGCTGGCTTCACAGATCATATTAAGCCACAATTTGTTTTGCTGAATAAACCACAATTGCCTGTGTTGACAACATGCTAAGCTTACACCAAACAAGCCTTGTTATGACTTAAGAGTGTGAGACCCAGCATAGGATTGTGGTGGGTTGTTTTTGCAACGCTTAAAGGTAAAAGTAAAGGTTCCCCTCGCACATATGTGCTAGTTGTTCCCGACTCTAGGGGGCGGTGCTCAGTCCGTTTCAAAGCCAAAGAGCCAGCGCTGTCCAAAGACATCTCCATGGTCATGTGGCTGGCATGACTCAATGCCAAAGGTGCACAGAACGCTGTTCCCTTGCCACCAAAGGGGGTCCCTATTTTTCTACTTGCATTTTTTTTTATGTGTTTTCGAACTGCTAGGTTGGTAAAAGCTGGGACAAGTCACGGGAGCTCACCCCATAGAGGACTTAAAAGTAGTTACTTCTGCAGTAAATACAAATGTTGTTTTGAGCACTGCCAATCAGGCATTTTATGTCACTTGGCTTTTCATTTATCTTGTTTGTTGGTTTCCTCCAAGTTCAGTAGCAGCTGTTCGATTTATAAGCAAGCTTTAAGAACGTTTTGGAATTATGGATCGTAAAACATGGTTTAGAAATCACAACGAGCGAGTTTGCTTAAATATTCCACCACAAAATTAAACAAATCATCTGGCGTCTTTGCTCTATCACCCTTTGTCTGTTTTGAGTATAGCGACATAGCCCGAGGGGGTGCCAATTCTCCTCAGACATCCGTTTCCTCAGAAAAGATGCAAAAATGCTCAGAGTTAAGTAAAATCTGGAGGAAAGCTGGCTCAGGACCTCGGACAGTACTGCAAAATACCAAGCCACAGTTATATTCCTAATAGATTTATACAGTGCCATGTCTCAAATTTTCCTCACGATAATTCTATTGAGGTCAGCTGGGCTGAGAGAGGAACTGACTCCTTCTTGGAGACTTCAGACAAGGTCATCCCACAGTTATAGTACACACTTAATTTGTTTTGATCTATTTTCCTGAAAGATGCAGACATGGATGGCTGTGTGAAGGAAATTAGGTAATGAAGTACACACACACACATACACACACACACACAGTCATCCATGTGTGTGTGTGTATGTGTGTGTTTATTTTAGATAGATAGAGAGAGATAATAGATAGAGATAGATAGCTAGAGAGAGAGAGAGATAATAGAGATAGATAGAGATAGAGATAGAGATAAATAATAGATAGAGATAGATAGAGATAGAGATAAATAATAGATATAGATAGATGATGATAGATAGATAGATAGATAGATAGATAGATAGATAGATAGATAGATAGAGATAGATAATAGAGATAGATATAGATAGATATTAGATGGATAGATATAGAGATATAGATACTGTGTGTGTATATGTATGTATATATATATATATATATATATATATATATATATATATATATATATATATATAAAGATATAGATAAATAGATATAGATATAAAGATATAGATAAATAGATATAGATATAAATAGATATAGATATAGATATAGATAGATATAGATGTAGAGATAAATAATAGATAGAGATAGATAGATAGACAGATAGATAGATGGAGATAGATAATAGAGATAGATAGATAGATAGATAGAGATAGATAGATAGATAGAGACAGAAAGATATAGATAATAGATAGATATAGAGATATAACTATAGATAGATAGAGATAGAAAGATATATAAATAAATAGATAGATAGATAGATTAGAGAGAGAGAGAGAGATAAAGATATAGAGATAGATATAGATAGATAGATAGATAGATAGATAGATAGATAGATATTGATAGAGATAGATATAGATAGAGACATAGAGAGAGAGAGAGAGAGAGAATTTAATTTATTTTGATCTATTTTTTTGAAAGATGCATCGAAATGGGTGTCTCTGTGTCTCTTTGTGTGTGTATATAATTTATCCATGTTTGCATTTTTCAGGAAAATAGATCAAAACCAATTAAATGCATAGCATAAAATAAAAACATAATAGCCAAGAAAACCTCCCATCCCCCCCATCCTTGGCAGCTCAAGCCCTCCCCCCATTTTCCTCACAACAACTCCATGGGGTAGGTTGGGCTAAGGACTAGTCCCAGGGAGCTTTTGTGGCTGAGGCGGGGGGACTCGAACCTGGGTCTCCCTGGTTCAAAAACCACCACCTGGAGAAAGAAAGAGCGGGGAGAGGCTGGTCCCATGTCCCTGAAAAAGCTTCCACAGTGAGGGGAGAGCAGAACTGGAGTCTTCCCTACTCACCCCCATCCCCGTTTCTTGAGTGTTTTAAATGTATTACTACTATTACTTTTAGATTTCCATCCCACGTTTTAAATATATAGTTGGTCAACTCAAGATGACAAGCATATCAAATACTCCTGCCTTCTCCTATTTACCTCACAACAAGCACAACAATCCTGTGAGGTGTTTTTTTTTTCCTGAGGGAGAGGAACCAGCTCTTGATTTTTATTATTTTTATATAAATTTTATATTTTTATAAATTTTTATATATTTATATTTTTTATTTTTATTTTTATATTTATATGACCCTGTTTTATATTTTTTGAACCCTGAAATAAGCGCTTGGCCTTATTGCCATGCACTCAAAAAGCCCGATTGGGCTTATTACCAGGGGATGTCTTATTTTGGGGGAAACAGGGTATCTATCTATCGATCTATCGATCTATCTATCTATCTATCTATCTATCTATCTATCTATCTATCTATCTATCTATCTATCTTCTATCTATCTATCAATCATCTATCTATCTATCTATCTATCTTCTATCTATCTATCTATCATCTATCTATCTATCTATCTACCTCTTTCTATCTATCTATCTATCTATCTTCTATCTATCTATCTATCAATCATCTATCTATCTATCTATCTATCTATCTATCTATCTATCTTCTATCTATCTATCTATCATCTATCTATCTATCTACCTCTATCTCTCTCTCTCTCTCTCTCTCTCTCTCTCTCTCTCTCTCTCTCTCTCTCTCTATCTTCTATCTATCTATCTATCAATCATCAATCAATCTATCTATCTATCTATCTATCTATCTACCTACCTACCTACCTACCTACCTACCTACCTACCATGGTTCCCTGAAAATAAGACCCAGTCTTATATATTTTTTGAACCCTGAAATAAGTACTTGGCCTTATTGCCATGTGCTCAAAAACCCCGATTGGACTTATTATCAGGGGATGTCTTATTTTGAGGGAAAAAGGATATGTTATATGTATATCAAATTTAGAAACTGTCCCTCTCCCTCACAGTGATTCTGGATGGTGTACAATATATATTTTATATTTATATTTATATTTATATTTATATTTATATTTATATTTATATTATTTATATTTATATTTATATTTATATTTATTTATATACACACACACACAGAGACACCTCTTTATCAATGTATCTATCTCTATCTTACCTATATATATATATCTTTATTATTTGTGTCCCGCCTTTAGTATTTTTACAAATAATGCAAGGTGGCAAAGGTATCCCACACGTCTTCCTCTTCCTATTCTCCACACAACAACAGCCCTGTGAGGTAGGTTGGGCTAACATGAATGGACTGGCTCAAAGTCACACAAGTTTTTTTATATGGCTAAGGCAGGACCTTTGCTTTCTAGCCTGGTGCTTTAAACATTAGATCAAACTGCCTGTATATCTCAGGAAAAAAACCCCACAAAACACAAAACACAAAAACACAAAAACACAAAACACAAAACAAAACAAAGCATGCACCAGGGATTGGGGAGAAAGACCCCCCAGAGACCCCCAGGCTGCTCCCCTTGTGAGGGGATTTTTTTTGAAAAAGAGATTGGATAACCATTGGTCTGAAGCAGTGTAGGGTTTCCTGCCTAAGCAGGGGGTTGGACTAGATGACCTCCCAGGTCCCTTCCAACTCTATTATTCTTCTGTTGTAACAGTAACAGAGTTAGAAGGGACCTTGGAGGTCATCTAGTCCAACCCCCTGCTTAGGCAGAAGACCTGCTTTTTTTTTTTTTGGTCTGAAGTGCTAGCCCTCATGAGGCCTAGAAGAATTGGATGGCTTGGACTCAGTCTTGCACACTGAATACTAAGCCCCCACGGTGTCTTTTCAATGCCCCCCACCCATGTGGCAGGCCCCCCTCCCTTTTGTGTGCTCCCTCACAGCTTCTGTAGGGCCCCCACACACATACCTGGTTGCCATGGGTCACTGACTCTGAGTGGACTGCACAGGTGCTGGGCTTAGAGGAATCCGGAACATTGGAGAGGAAAGCCTAGAGTGGCCGAGCAGGAGCCCAGGTGTGGCAATTAAGACTCTTTTTCTCTTCCTCGTCTCACCTGCAGGAACTCCGACTTGAAGAAGACTTTTGCAGAGGCAGAAAATCCCTCCCTCCTGCCTTCCTCCCCTCTCTTCAACCTTCCCTCCCTTCATCCTTCCCTCCTCCTCTCCCTCTCTCCCTTCCTTCATCCCTCCCCCTCTTTTCATCCTCCCCTTTCTTCATCCTTCCCTTCTCCTCTCTTCATCCTTCCCTCCTGCTCTCCCTCCCTCCCTTCCTTCATCCCTCCCCCTCCCTTCATCTTTCCCTCCTCCTCTCCCTCCCTCCCTTCATCCCTCCCTCTCTTCATCCTCCCCTCATCCTCTCCCTCCCTCCCTTCATCCCTCCTCCTCTCCCTCCCTCCCCCTCCCTTCATCCTCCCCTTTCTTCATCCTTCCCTTCTCCTGGATTAGACAGTGATTTGTCCAAAATGGAATAAATTCTTCAGCCTTGGACGGGGTTGGACTAGAAGACCTCCAAGGTCCCTTCCAACATTTCTATTCTATTCTATTCTATTCTATTCTGTTCTGTTCTGTTCTGTTCTGTTCTGTTCTGTTCCGTTCCGTTCCGTTCCGTTCCGTTCCGTTCCGTTCCGTTCCGTTCCATTCCATTCTATTCTTATTAAAAAAAACCATCAACAACTATATTTATATTTTTTACATATTTAAAAAGCAGACATACAATCTCCTGAATGCTCCATCGCTGGAGGTTTTGAAGAAGAAATTGGCAACTATTTTTCTCCAGGTCTATTGCCTCGGGCAGGGGGTTCGACTCGAAGGCCTCTGAGAGCCCAATGATTCTATGATTGTCACCAAATCAGAGTGAGGCTTCCAATAGGTTGAACCGTTGAACCCCATTTCACCCAACTTGGAAATTCAGTTTCCAACACCAACTGGAGTGGATCCAATGTTCCAAAATTGAAAAGAGGATGTAGAAGAGAGTTTAAAAGGGGATTTAACTGTGCCCCACCCCTCTCCGAAAGCTCAAGTGAAGGTTTTGATGGTTGGAAGGAAGAACCAAAACAACTGGAAACCAAACAGAAATTGAAACAAAGGTGTCCTCTGAGGGGGATAAAAGAGGTTGCGTTGCAAGACTCAATGGAGCCAAAAAAAGGGGCAGGATTTTGCTTGTTGGGCATGGCCGCCATCTTGACTCTTTTTATGGGTATTGTTGAGTTTTCACTACAGGCCTCAGGAAGGGTGAGAAGAAAAGCAAGCGAGCAAGAGAACAGCATCGTTTTCAAATTCTTTATTGGCATAAATAATTCATACATAATTTTACCTCAACAGACACCTCACCAAAAGCACGAGGAACCGAAAAAAAAAAAAAAGAAAGAAAGAAAGAAAGAAAAAAAGGGGGGGAGAGGGGGGAAAGAGAGAAAACTCTTTAAAACGCTCCATTCGTGTTTTGTTTATTTCGTTTTATTTTGCAGTCCCCTGCCACTTGCACTCCCAACCAACAGCAAAAATTATAAATACTTTCCCTCATGTGTAGAAAAATTTATAAATGGTACTGTACAAATTTACAATCTGCAAGAAGAACAATATTTTCAGTTTTGCTTTACTCTGTGTGTTTTTTTTTTTTTTTTCCCCTTCTCCTTCCCTGGTCAGTTTTGGTGGAGATTTTTTATTTTTTTTAATGTGAGTTTTGTTTTGTTTGCCTGAGAATCCATGGTTTGCTTGCTCACTTGTTTCTAATGATGAGGATTTGGCAACAACTGATATAAAAACAGATATATGCGTATTTCATACAGCTATTCCTTAACTTATAGCCAGCCAAAAAAAAAAAAAAAAAGCAAGCCCATTTGGGAGAGAGGGTTTAGGCTTATGACCATGAGATTTGCTTAATGACAAGTTAAAAAATTAGGTCTGTTTATGTCAGGGGTCGGCAACCTTACACACTCAAAGAGCCATCCGGACTCATTTCCCACAGAAAAGAAAACACCGGGAACCACAAAACCCTTCCCGTGCCTGCCTATTTCCTGAGCGGCCACAAAACCAGCATATGTAGTTGAATTAAACATTCTGTTTTCTTCTGCAAGTTTTATTTTCTTGGATTTATCCATGGTTGGCCTACTGGGGGTTGAAAAGCTCAATAAATTGCGTGCTGGCGAGTGTCACACATTGGCAGTTGTGGCACATATTTTGAGCGACAGGGAGCCGCAGCAGAAGGATGAAAGGGCCACACGCGGCTCCAGAGCTGCAGGCTGCTGACTCCTGGTTTATGTGGTACCTCGACTTACAGCCGCAACAACTTATAACTGGAATTCCGGTACCCGATTATGGCCGTACATCAAGAACGACTTGTATACAGTTAGTAGTCACTGACTTGAAATAAATTAACTTAAAAAAAAAAGAACGATGGCAAATTCCTTTGAGATATTCTGTTATGAACTCTGTTAAATTTTTCACTAACATTCTTCTGGCTGTTTTTTTCTTTTTTTAATTGGCAAAAAAACAAAAACAAAAAAAACCCCCAAATAATTGCGGCTTTTTCCTGAGACATGCTCTGGGGTGGTTGCAATAGAGTGGGGCATTCCATGTTTTTAAATATTTTGTAGGTGTTACTTTATGGGATTCCCTGTTCGGCTCATTTTATAAGGACATTTTTTTAAAAGTTTAGTAACTAAACAAGACTTCTGCTCATGTCACAGGTGACCGAAGGCCTTTCTCCACTTAAATGGATGGAATTGAAGCAGATAAAACTCTTGGGGCCATTTGGGGGAAGATGAATGGCCTTGCTGTTTTGCTGCTTTCGTTTCCCAAGCTCACCTTAGAAAGGAAAAGGGAAAAGTTTCCCTTGCACATATGTGCTAGTCGTTCCTGACTCTAGGGGGTGCTGCTCATCTCCGTTTCAAAGCTGAAGAGCCAGCGCTGTCCGAAGGCATCTCCGTGGTCAATGGCCGGCATGACTAAATGCCAAAGGCGCACAGAACGCTGTTCCCTTCCCACCAAAGGGGGTCCCTATTCTTCTACTTGCATTTCTTTACATGCTCTCGAACTGCTAGGTTGGCAGAAGCTGAGACAAGTCACGGGAGCTCCCCCCGTTACGTGGCACTAGGGATTCAAACCGCTGAACTGCCAAACCTTTCGATCGACAAGCTCAGTGTCTTAGCCACTGAGCCACCACGTCCCTCAACTCACCTTATAGTGGAGTGAAATGGCACTTGTTTTTTTACCCAGGAGAAAAAAAAGAGAAAAAGTCACAGAATTAGGGAACAAAAACGGATACTACATTCACTGTTATAAAATGGACTTGGTGGTTTATATAAAATGCGCGAACTCCTCAGTTGCTCCGTTGAAAGCAGATGTCGTCCTTTTTTTTAATCATAGAAAGCATGGGGGGAAGGGGAGAGATTATTTTGCAGTGAAAGGAATTAAATGGCAATTAAAAGTGGGGTTTTGTAGGAATGCAGCTCTGCTTTGGATCACTCCTATTGCTTTCGAAGTGGGTGAAAGTTTCCCCCCTGGGATTAAATATGTTGTGACTCATTCTTTACTTCAAGACCAACACAGAGAACACAACAGTACAACCACGCCGTCCCCCTCCCTCTATTGAGCTGTGTGTGTAGACGTGACATTCACATACAGAGGCGCTCCTTATGTACAAAGGACTTGATAATTTCTGCCGACTTTGATGAGGTTACAGGCGATTCTCATTAAATGGCCAGGCGTTCAGTGGCTGTTTGAAGGTGCGACGACGCTGGACAAGTGGAGATGGTGACTTAATCTGTGGGGTTGTGGCTGTTGCACCATCCCTGCGATCACGTGATTATGATTTGGGCAGCTGGCTCGCAACGATGACCGCTGTCCTGGGATCAAACGATCATTTTGTGACTTTTGCTGCTGGCTTTGGGAAAGCGAAGGCAATGGGGAAGCCTGCAGGAAGTCGCAAATGGCAATTATTGTGACCACGGGAGGCTGCAACCATGTGGATTTGCCTTACGACAAACTGGAACTGCCGCTATTATTATTGTGAGTCGGCCCGACCACATTACGCAGCTCTTTACGACCATGTCACTTAGTGACAAGAGCTCTTTGTCACTGTCACTGAATGAGGACTACCTATGTGCGGCCCTATAAGTGGGATCTTAGTCTGGAGAACTAATTGCAACTCCCGGCGTCCTTCTGGCTGCAGGTTGCCAAGAATTGCAATTCAGAATCACCTAGTGGCCTCCCATCCCTACTCTGAACTTAAAAAAACAGGCAAAGATCCCTCCACTTGAATTCCCTTTGTCACTGAATTTCAGTGCGCTGACCTTGGAGTGCCAGGATTGGTGCAGAGGTGAAGCCAGAGGCTGCCCGAAGCGAGCACGTGGGAAACCTACTCCTGGGTGCAACGGTTGAACTTCCTGATTTCTAAAACCCTACCATCTGTAGCATGTGTGTGACGCCAAGGACAATATTTTCCTTAGATATGCCCGAAGCTTCCTGCAGTTGCCTAGCCAAGCAGAGGCCGACGGCTCGCGCATTTTATCTTAGTGTCCTTTGTGAGTTCACAGGGAAAAGAGAAATATTGGCAAGCGGTCCATAAGAAAAGAATTTTCAGTGCAGAAGTATTGACTGGCATGCATACGAAGGGAGCATGTTCACCAATCGGTCCTTTTTTTTACTACTGGCTCGGAAGCCAGGGGGGATTTTAAAAGGCCACTGCGTGGGCAGGAAAGGGGAGTAGAGAAGCAGCCGCAGTGGTGAAAAGCCAGAAACACAAATGCGTGAGATTGTGCATGTGTGTTTGTGTGTGTGCTTAGAGAATTAAGGGATCTAAAGGGGTTTTCCCCCAGGACTGTTAATAAGTCAACCGGAGAATTAAGACAGGAATGCGCAGTGCAGGGTAAAAGAGTAAAAGCTTATGGGATGTGTGGATTAGAATACAATCCGCCTTGTGGTTTCTGTATTTGTGTGGCGGTCATTCCACGCCCCGTTTGTGTGTGGGTGTGTTATTTGCTCTGCTCAAAAGGTAATCAGGGAAGGATCATCTCGGATTGTTCTGCCCTTGATAGCTTGAGTTAGAGCTCTGAATAAGTCTATGGATCCGTGTCTCTGTGTGTGTTTGTCTTTTTGTGGGTATATATGCACACATAAATGAGTATACTCTTAGCATTGGAGGATATATGTGAGTGAGAGACAGAGGTAGTATTTGGCAGGTTCTGACCAGTTCTGGAGAACTGGTAGCGGAAATTTTGAGTAGTTCGGAGAACCGGCAAATACCACCCCTGCCCTGGTTTATTCTCTGCCTCCTGAGTCCCAGCTGATTGGGAGGGAATGGGGATTTTGCAGTATCCTTCCCCTGGAGTGGGGAGGGAATGGGGATTTTGCAGTATCCTTCCCTGGAGTGGGGAGGGAACCCACGAGCTCGGAGAACGAACTTCCACCCTCATCCTACACCCAAGCTACAGATATTGGCCACTATTGCAAACAATGCTTAGCAGCCCACTTGGATTAAGGTGTTGCAAAGGTGAGTCACAATCACATTTTCTAAAGGCTTTTATGAGCCCGGTTTGGATGAACGCCAGGTCTTGAAATTCAGCGGCAAATCCTAAAGCATCAGAAATCCAGTTTCTTGTGAGAGTCAGCACAGTCCCAAACACATGTAGGGGATTATCTCTCTAGTAGTTGACCGTATCACCTTTTGAACGAAAAAGCTGTTCTTCTGCCCCATTGATATCCGACTCTGAAGGCAGCTGATAACTGTCGGACGGCCCTGACCCTCTCTCTGCCTCTGACGCAGAGCCCTCATTAGAGCCTTTCCCAGACTCCAGGACTGGCCCATGTTCTTCCCCAACCTCCTTACGGTTTGAGTCTGCCACCAGCTCCGCTGGTGGGACACAACAAAACCTTTCTAAGTCAAGACAATTTTCTTATCCTCTGCACTAAACAGAACAGCTGCTCTGTGAACAAGGAAATGCCCGATACAACTCCCTGGAGCGGATCGGGGAAAGGGAAAGGGGGACAAGAGTTCACTCTCACTCAACAGATCTGTAAATAAAGCCCTGTCTCTATGGAGCTGGCTAATAAATCTGAGCTACCGGATAACCTCAGTCCACTCCCTTGGAACTCCTATTAGTTGGCATTGTGGCAGTTTCCCTTATATTCTCTGTTCCAAAGAGCTGGTTATTTTTAAACCGGATAAAAATCATCGATAAAAGAACAGGGTGGGAAGAGGGCAATGAAGCCGAAACAACAGAGATCAAAGGAAGGGAGGGGAGGAGAGATTTGTTATTGATAAATTTAAGACTTGGGGGGGGGGGAATATAAGAAAGCATGATGAGGACATAAGCCGATATGCTTGGCTTCTTCAGGATTGGAGGGGGGGGGGAGGGCAGCAAATAAACCAGATTGAGCTGGGTTTGGTTTTTTTTTTTCACCCCGTTCGATGCTAACATGCAACAGTTCCTCCTTTCAACTTTCCTCTAGCCAAAAATATTTTTCTTCCGCATATATGACAGGGGGTCCTCAAGTTACGACCGCAACGGAGTGCAAAACTTCTGTTGCTAAGCGAGGCAGCGGCTAAATGAGTTTCGCCTCATTTAATGACCACTCTTGCCCCACTGGTCGGTAAGTGAATCGCTGCAGTTGTTAAGATGGTAGGCATGGTTGTTAAGTGAAACTGGCTTCCCTGTTGACGTTAGGAGGTCGCAAAAGGGGAACACGTGATCCAGGGACCAGGGATGAAATCCAGCAGGTTCTGGAGAACCAGTGGCGGACATTTTGAGTAGTTCGGAGAACCGGCAAATATCACCTCTGGCTGGCCCCAGAGCGGGGTGGGAATGGCAATTTTGCAATATCTTTTCCCCTGGAGTGAGGAATGAATGGGGATTTTGCAGTATCCTTCCCCCAGGAGTGGGGAGAAAATGGGGATTTTGCAGTATGCTTCCCCTGGAGTGGGGTGGAAATGGAGATTTTGCAGTATCCTTCCCCTGGAGTGGGCTGGGATTTTGCAGTATCCTTCCTCTGGAGTGGGGAGGGGATGGAGATTTTGCAATATCCTTTCCCTGGAGTGGGGAGGGAATGGAGATGTTGCAGTATCCTTCCCCCAGGAATGGAGATTTTGCAGTATCCTTCCCCTGGAGTGGGTTGGGAATGGAGATTTTACAGTATCCTTCCCCTGGAGTGGGGAGGGAATGGGGATTTTGCAGTATCCTTCCTCTGGAGTGGGGAGGGGATGGAGATTTTGCAATATCCTTTCCCTGGAGTGGGGAGGGAATGGAGATTTTGCAATATCCTTTCCCTGGAGTGGGGAGGGAATGGAGATGTTGTAGTATCCTTCCCCCAGGAATGGAGATTTTACAGTATCCTTCCCCTGGAGTGGGTTGGGGATGGAGATTTTGCAGTATCCTTCCTCTGGAGTGGGGAGAGAATGGAGATTTTGCAGTATCTTTCCCCAGGAGTGAGGAGGGAATGGAGATTTTGCAGTATCCTTCCCCTGCTATGCCCACCAAGCCATGCTCACCAAGCCACACCACGCCCACCAAGGCACACCCACAGAACCGGAATTTAAAAAATTGGATTTCACCACTGCCCGGAACACTACAACCGTCATAAGTATGAGCCATTTGCCAAGCTTCCAAATGTAAATCACGTGTTCCTGATTTATCAGCAACGGTCACTAAGTGTGAAAAATGGCCATAAGTCACTCTTTTCAGTGCCATCGGTCTCTAAAACAAACGATTGTAAATAAAAGGACTATTTTTGCAGAAGTTTTGGATCCCAGGGAGAAAGCAGACCCAGAAGGGGCCTTCAAATGAACTTCCATATCAACCATATTTTTAAAACATCAAGACAATAAATACGGTTTAACGGCCACCTATTGCACGACTGAAATTTGGCACTGCAGAGGGGATTTCTCTATCCGCCCCTTAACCAAAGGCACCGATTTTTGCATCTGTCCCTGAATCACCCGAACCTACCTGGATCAGATCAAGAATCCATTCTTGATTATTTTGTGGCTTCTACTTATAGTATATGGCATATGAAAAAGAACGCTAAGGAGCCATCAAGGCCTTAGCCTAAGTGGCTCAACTGGCTAATACACTGATCTTGTCGATCAGAAAGGAGGTTGGCAGTTCGGCGGTTCGAATCCCTAGCACAGATTTCCTGCGTGAGCAGGGGGTTGGACTAGATGCCCTCCAAGATCCCTTCCCAACTCTTGTTATTCCGTCCTGTTCTGTACGCGCACAAAATATTTTGAGCAGATTTAGCTCTTGTCACATCACACAGGCCTGTCACAATCCCTAACCTTTGCTGCCCTCTAGGACGGAGAAATCCATCAACGCAGGAGAAGCAACCCACGGGTGGCTGAATTTTGGGCTGGCACTTTCCTACTCAGCTGTGTTTGTGGGTCTTTAGATTTGCACATCCAAGACAGTCTCCTGGTGCAACGGCATGCGGGAATGATCTTGGGGGACAGCCAGGAAGAAGAGCCCCAGAATAGATAATGACCAAATAACCAGCAGTTGAGCCAGTCCAAAAAACAGCAACAACGGGGATATGACAAATGACAGAAGGGACCCTACTTAGTTTTTTTAGATTGTAAAGGTGATCTTGGGCTCCAGAATCACCGCAGATGGGGACTGCAGCCGAGAAATTCAAAGAGGTTTGCTCCTGGGGAGGAAAGCTATGGCAAATCTAGACAGCATACTAAAAAACAGAGACATCACCCTGCCAACAAAAATGCGTATAGTCAAGGCTACGGTTTTCCCAATTGCAATGGATGGCTGGGAAAGTTGGACCATAAGGAAGGCTGAGCACCAAAGTATTGAGGCCTTTGAACTCTGGTGCTGGAGAAGACTCCTGTGAGTCCCTTGGACTGCAAGGCGATCCAACTGGTCAGTCCTAGAGGAGATCAACCCTGACTGCTCTTCAGAAGGCCAGATCCTGAAGAGGAAACTCAGATACTTTGGCCACCTAATGACAAGGAAGGTCTCACTGGAGAAGAGCCTAATGCTGGGAATGACTGAGGGCAAAAGAAGAAGGGGATGGCAGAGAACGAGGTGGCTGGATGGAGTCACTGAAGCAGTCGTTGTGAGCTTCAATGGACTCCGGGGGATGGTAGAGGACAGGAAGGCCTGGAGGAACATTGTCCATGGGGTTGAGATGGGTCAGACATGACTTCACAGCTAGCAACAACAACAAAGGTGAAGAGGGCGGGGAAAATGTATTTTCAGACCGGCAAGATTCTGTTAATGTAACCTTGCAATGAAGTAGAATCAGTTAATCTGGATATCCTTCCTGTCTGGATTATCTTTTTTTTTTTTAATCCAAGGATCTTACCCTGGTCAGCTTCTTCGAAATGTTGAATTCTAGCTTGAATTTAAAACAACAACAACAACCACCAACTCAAACATACAAAAGAGAAATAAGAAAGGCACCCTTTAATTGGGTTCAAGAAATCAGAATGGCTCCTTGCTGGAAGGCTACGAAACGGACAGCCTGTAGTTTCTGAAAGATCTGAGTGGGTTGTAAAGAAAGAAAGAAAGAAAGAAAGAAGGAAGGAAGGAAGGAAGGAAGGAAGGAAGGAAGGAAGGAAGGAAGGAAGGAAGGAAAGAAAAAAAGAAAGAAAATGAGGGAGGGAGGGAAGGAAGGAAGGAAGGAAAGAAAGAAGGAAGGAAGGAAGGAAGGAAAGAAAGAAAGAAGGAAGGAAAGAAAGAAAGAAAAAGAAGGAAGGAAGGAAGGAATAGAATAGAATAGAATAGAATAGATAGAATAGAATTCTTTATTGACCAAGTGTGATTGGACAAGGAACTTGTCTTGGTGCATACCAAGAAGGAAGGAAGGAAGGAAGGAAGGAAGGAAGGAAGGAAGGAAGGAAGGAAGGAAGGAAGGAAGGAAGGAAGGAAGGGAAGGAAGAAGGGAAGGAAGGAAGGAAGAAAGAAAGAAGGAATGAAGGAATGAAGGAAAGAAGGAAGGAAAGAAAGAAAGAAAGAAAAAGAAGGAAGGAAGGAATAGAATAGAATGGATAGAAGGGAAATCTTTATTGGCCAAGTGTGATTGGACACACAAGGAATTTGTCTTGGTGCATACCAAGAAGGAAGGAAGGAAGGAAGGAAGGAAGGAAGGAAGGAAGGAAGGAAGGAAGGAAGGAAGGAAGGAAGGAAGGAAAGAAAGAAAGAAAAAGCAAGCAAGCAAGCAACAAGTTGTGGAACACATCCCTTTTTTGCAGAATAAGAGAGAAATGCAGCTTTTCTCACAGCAGGATTTCAATCCCAGATCTTCCTTTTCCAAGAAAGCGCTCAGCAAGAGGCCTAACCGCAACTTCAGACAATCACAAAAAAGCCGAACGGATGTGCTCACGATGGCACTGAGTTCTCGTTTTTTGGCAGACAGGGGCACATAAAACCACATCGTGCCGGTCAATCAAGGAAGGACACCAGCCTTCCAGAACTAAAGACACCATAGGGAGTCGTGCAAGCTCCAAGCTTCATTTATCAATTCACCTTTCCAGAGGGTAGGGGAGAGGGGAGAGAGCTGAGTCAGCGGCTTGGGGCTCCCTTGCTTTGCTTCTAAAATCTTAAACAGTGCCCAAAAGGAAGAAGGGTCTAAAATCCATGGGAAGAATGACTTCATTCTAATACCACTCTATAAAGCCCTAGTAGGACCACACCTAGAATCCTGCATCCAGTTTTGGTCACCACACTATAAAAAAGATGTTGAAACTCTAGAAAGAGTGCAGAGAAGAGCAACCAGGATAGGACTGGAGGCTAAAACATACGAAGAACGATTGCAGGAACTGGGCCTGGCTAGTCTAGTGAAGAGAAGGACCAGGGGAGACAGGAGAGCAGTCTTCCAATATTTGAGGGGCTGCCCCAGAGAGGAGGAGGGGGTCAAGCTATTCTCCAAAGCACCCGAAGGCCAGACAAGGAATAACGGATGGAAACTGACCAAGGAGAGATTCAACCTGGAAATAAGGAGAAACTTTTTGACATGGTGAACGATCAACCCAGGGAACCGAAGTTGCCTTCAGAAGTTATAGGAGTTTCATCATTGGAGGCTTTCAAGAAGACATCTCCCACGACGATGAGAACATGCAGTGCCAGTTTGCCAAGCTGGGAAGCCTAAGAAACGTTTCTCCCATTTCAGGACATTCAACTAAACCAACAGAAATGGCATTTGCAACGATCAAAATCTACTTGGAGTCACGACAGCTGGAGAACTGGTGGCCAAGGTGAAGAGGAAGGCAAGATGGCCCCTCCTGACACTGACAACAAACGGGCGTGAACTTTGGAGCTGGGAAAAAAAAAAAAAGGAGAAGTCTGCTCTTCAGGCAGCTAGGCAAGTCATGTAACGTGTCAAGAATGTCTCGGCTCAGAAGGAAGGAAACCGGACAGGTCCAAGCAGACCCATCAAATCTCTTTCCGACATGACTCCTTCAAAGCTCAAAGTCGGGGTTGACGAGAAATAGAGAAGAGAGAGGTGACGAGATTAGACCCTGCAATATTCTTTTTGGAGGGGTGGCTACAGGGTGCCTGGAGTAAGAATGTGGAAGTGGGTTTTTTTTTTCTTCTTTTTTTGCTATTTTACCCATTGCAATGAGGAAACCTAGTGGGGGGGAAAAACGACTTTCTCCCCTGTAAATTAATGCAATATTTAGGGAGCGTTTTCACACGCCTCGCCCAAGAGACATGCAGAGAATGAGGAACAGAAGAATGCAGCAAGGGCCATAAAGAATGGAAAAACTGAACAAGACAAAGGTGAAGGGATGGCGGTAACGATGAGATTCAGGAAAATGAGGGGAAAAGCGAAGGGCCCGCACTTCCTCAACAGGTCAGAGAGATGAACCAGATTTTTTTCTTATTTTATTTCTGCATTGTTTTTCCTTCCAGATTTTTCTGATTGGCGGCTGTCACGGTTTCTCATGTGGCACCTTCCACGGGGCTCAAGATATTATAGACTGAGGACAGGGAAGCATAGCTAGACTTCAGGTCTATGGAGAGAAAAAATTAAGGCATCCCATCTCAACCCAGCCCAACCTAAGATTGAATATTGGGACCATACAACTAACTGCAATGTTCTCAAGGAAGTTTTTCTTTCCCTGGAAGGCAGGGCCATCAGCCCTTAGGCTTCAGTTGTTTGTTATTTGTTGTTGTTTTTGTGTACAGAAGAACTATCAACCAATGGAAGAACTTGCCTCCAGAAGTTGTGAGAGCTTCCATTTCAAGAAGAGATTGGACTACCATCTGTCAGAAATGCTTGGGCGGGGGGTGGGTGGGGTGGGTTGGACTAGATGACCTACAAGGTCCCTTCCAACTCTGTCCATCTGCATCTAACTAAAGGCTGAGTAAGGGAAAAAAAGGCACAACTCTTTTGGCCCCGAAATTGATAAGAAACCTCAAACGGCTTTGGTGCAACGTTTCACAAGATTTGCAGCTAGCTAGATGCAATTATGCCATCCGAGTGAGTCCCTGAAGTAGACAGTCTAGGGCTCGGCTTAGAAGAAAGACCCTCAAAATGTAGCAGGGATGACTGGCCGAAATAATTAGATTAGTATCCTTTCTGATCTGAACTGCTCCCTCTCTCCCGCAATAACTGCTAATAAGCTCATCAAAACTCTCCAAAACTATCTAAAAAAAACAAAACTCTACAGCCACACCGCTCACCAGATATGATTTATGACACCCCTTGAGAATAAAAACCAGGTGGTACGTGCAAAGGCCTAGGAACGCAACCAGTGATTCGGACTGGTTCGCAAGAATCGGTAGTAAAACCGGCGGGAAGCTCCGCTCACTGACCCGGACATCATCAGAAGTTATTTGCGCACGCACAGAAGCTTCTGTGCATGCGCAGAAGAGCACGCGTGCGGACACGATGCGAACCGGTAGTACTTAAAGGTAAGTACCACCCACCCCTGAACCCAACTCGAAATATGCGTGAAGTCTGCGTGTAGCATGCAGTAGCTCTGGCCTTCTTCAACCATCTGACATGTAGCTGCAGAGCACTGATGGAGTAACGGGCTATCAAGATCAGAGCACGTCCCAACTCGGTTCTGCAAGGCAGAGAGGGTGGCGAAGAGGAAGTCACGGAGATGGTGAGCAATGCCAGCAACCGATTAAAAAAAAAAATAATAACATAAAATAACATAAAAAGCATTAGGCACCAAAAGAACAAGAAAGCCAAGAACGGGCAGCTGGTTAAGCTTTGATGTCAAATCTCAGATCTGCATCGAGTAATTCAGCCCCACCCTGGTGTGAGTTGCCAGATACGGGGGGGGGGGGGAATTAAAAAAAGGGTGAAGTTTCTATCTCACGTCGTTGAACCCAGAAGGAAAGTTGGAGGAAACTCTTGACCGCGTGAAGGTTACTTGAGAATGAAGCTCTCCCTCGATACTCTTCAGAATTCCTTCTCTGGCCTGCCGGAGGGGACTGTTTTACGAGCAGCCTGGGAAAAGCAATTTGAGGAGGGATCTAAGCCATGGTCTATGGAGATTCTCAGCCATCCAGGTCACGGGTTATCCCAAGGTGCTTTTTTTTGAAAAGGCACCTGGACTTCCTTGGTTTTTTTAAAAAAAACCGAAGACGTTTCGCTTCTCATCCATTTCTGATCAGAACAAGGGAGAGAAAAAAAAACCTCACAAAGAAAGTCCAGTTGCTTTTTAGGAAAAGCACCCATGGGATGATCTAACCTCGTTTTAAGAGCACCTCCGTGGGGGTCCTGTTAAAAGTCCTTGCTCTGGACAGCTGGGGCTGTTGAAACAGCCTTCTCCTTTCTCCACCGTGCAGGCAATGAAAGAGGAAGTCCAAGTAAAGCAACCAAATACAACAAAGAGAGAGAGAGAGAGAGAGAGAAAGAGAGAGAGAGAAATATCAGCATCCACTAATGCAAAATGGCTTCTAAGGTGGGGTAGCTCACAGTTGCCCTCAGATATTTCAGTGGGAATGTATCTCAAGGCTGCTGGCCAACAGGTGTTTCCAGACCGATTAGCAGGCAGGCTACGGTTCCGCCTCTGGTCTGCTTCGTGTTCTCCGTCCTACGTTCCACCCGCACCGAGGAACTTTCCGTTCTTCTCCTCCCGAGACCGCGCTTGAGTTTCCTCTTGCCGTCCAGACCTCAGGTCTGTTGTTCTAAAGGTGGCAGGATGAGACAGCACCTCTTCGATCCCGGAACATTTCCAAGTTGGCCATACCCTTCCAGTCTATGGACAAGGACAGAGGAAATGGAGAAAGGGAAGGAAGAGGGATGTAAGAAAGGCACCGATCCTCTGATTTCACAGCCTGGAAAGAGAGAGAGAGAGAGAGAGAAACAAGAGTCAAATGGGGAAAGACATTCACACTGCAGCATCAGCGGTGAAATGTAAAATGTGTTACTACCGGTTCTGTGGGCGTGGCTTGGTGGAGGGGGGGGCGTTTAATGGGACTGGATGGGCATGGCCAACTTTTTTAAAAAAAACTTTTAAAAGCATTTTTTCTACAACCTCTTCGGCAGTAGAGGTTGTTGAAAAAAAAATGCTTTAAAAAGCCTCTGACGATCAGGCAACTCGGCGAGGATCGTCAGAGGCTTTTAAATGCATTTCCCCCCCACCCTACAACTACTTCGGCTGAAGAGGTTGCAGAAAAAAAAAATGCTTTTAAAAGCCTCTGACGATCGGTCAACTGAGCTGGGATCGTCAGAGGCCCTTAAAAGCATTTTTTCTTTCTACAACCACTTCGGCCGGAACAACCAACTACAACCACTTCTCCAGAACACTTCCTGGAGTTCAAGCACTTTCTGCTTGAACTCCAGGAAGGTGTGGAGAGATCATCAGCTCTGGAGTGGACGAAGTCCCTCAGCCACATCCCCTGATTTACAGACCACCAGGGCTTCAATTTGTGCAACATGCTGAGCCAGATCCAAACAGATCTCCCCGGGAACTTTGAGTGATGAATGAATCCATCTGATGCTGTTGAAAACAAGGGTTGGGGGAATGGAGAGAGTATTGCTAAGCAAGCGCAGAAGGTCTCCCTTGTGAGTAAAAGGCTTCCAGGATTACCTGGTTATTCTCATCCATCTGTCAAGATCATGTAGGGAAGGGCACCTAATCAGAGAGATCAACATTCCTGGAAAGTACCATCTGGTTCTCCTAATCTACCACTTAGCTACTGACGGGATTCCAACCCTGCCTATTCTTTGGCAATTCCAAACAGCTTCATCAGCAATCTTTCCTCCAGTTTGAGCTCCACAACAATAAACCTACCAAGTAGGTTGTGGGGAAGAGGTGGAGAAAGCACAGAAATGCTTTGGTGGTTGCACGTAGACCTGGATTTGGGATTCTCGGTGCTTAAAGATGCTGAGTTTGTTAGCTGTTAGCTCAGGTTCGAGACCCGAGCATCGCGCGATGGGGTGAGCTCCCGTCCTTTGCTCCAGCTCCTGCCTGGCTAGCAGTTTGAAAGCGAGTAGATAAATAGGTACCACTTCGGTGGGAAGGTAAGAGCATTCCTTGTGCCTCCTCATAGTCATGCCAGCCACATGACCACAGAAGCGTCTTCGGACAACACTGGCTATCTCAGCTAAGAAACAGAGATGAAAAGCGCCCCCTAGAGCCAGACATAACTGAATAGGGAAATCTTTACCTTAACGGATCTGGTCTCAAACTGTGCGATGCTACATTATCTTTCAGGCTTGAACAAGGGTGGACAATTTGGGAGGAAATTGGATATTTTTTTTAAAAAAATAGGGATAATTCCTTCTTGCAGGTGCCTCTCCTCTTTCTTTGCAAAGAAGAGAAATGGTATGCAAGGCTCACTCCAGCTGTGAGCAGATAGTTGGCCTAGCAACAGGCTGTGTGTGTGTTTGTGTGTGTGTTAGGGACAGTTTATACCCTAGGGAGATCTGTAAACAGCCAGAGCAGGAAAGAACACTGCAGGGTTTCCCTCGCAACCTCCCCCCCCTCGAAAAAAGCCAGATATTTCACCGTTGCTTGGCTGCTAGCAATCCTTGACCTAAATGCACATATGTGTCAATGCTCAACATTTCATTTTGCCAAATCCACATGCCAAATCAAAAACTCATTTTTTGGAAACACATTCCAAAACATAGAAATATATGTTTTGGATAACAAAGAAAATAACCCAGCAAACGCAGAAGACGAGACCCACAGACCTGCGTAGAGTATAGGTAGTCCTTGACTTATGACTGCAATTGAACCCCAAACTTCTGTTGCTAAGCGAGACGTTTGCTAAGTGAATTTTGCCCCATTTTACGACCTTTCTTCCCATGGTTGTTAAATGAAGCCCTGCAGTTGTTCAGTGAGTAACCCGGTTGTTCAGGGAATCGGGCGTCCCCATTGACTTGGCTTGTCAGAAGGTCGCAAAAGGAGATTGCACAACCCATGGGGCACTCTCGTCGATATATGCCGGTTGCTAAGCGTCCAAATTTTAATCACATGACCATGGTGGGATGCTGCAAAGGTTGTAAGTGTGAAAAACGGTCATAAGCAGGGGTGGGCTGCTGGGGATTCGGGAGAACCTCTAGCTAAGATTCTGTGCAGTTCGGAGAACCCGCAAATCCCACTCCTGGCTGGCCCCAACCATCCTGCCCTGCCCTTCCCTGGAGTCCCCATGCAGCCCGTTTTGGGTGCAGGTAAGTGCAGGGTGCGCACGGAAGCTTGGGGAGGGTGAAAAACGGGCCTACCAGAAGTTCGGGAAGGCTGGAAACGGGCCATTTCCAGCCTCTAGAGGGCCTCCGGAGCCTGAGGAGGGTGTTTTCGCCCTCCTGGAGGCTCAAGGAAAGCCTCCGGAGCCTGGGGAGGACAAAAACTGTCAAGTATTCATTCAGGCATCTGCCTTTGGACTCTTCTATGCTCCTGGGTGATTCTATGATCCCAAATTCCACAAAAACACACACAACACTATGGTGCAGGAAGCTGACTAGGCCACGCCCACCCAGCAACCCCTTGCTAACATTTTTGAAGCTCCCCCACCCCCCCACCCCGGTCATAAGTCACTTTTTTCAGTTTTCAGACTTGGTTAAGAATCAACTGAAAAACTCTGTTCTGACCCTTCCAAGGATTAGCGATGACTAGAGAAATGGGGTTTGCAATCAGGCAGCCCGGGGGAGCCTACGAAGATGGCGCCTGAAGAGGAGAACGTCTTCCGCCTTACTCTGCTGACTTCCAGAAGTGGCCAGGGTGGGACAGGCGGCGGTTCCGCTTTGGCAGTTTCTCCAGCATCTCCATGAGTTTGGTGAATGTGGGCCGCTCCTCCTGCTCGTAGGCCCAACAGAAGAGAAGGATGTCCTGCGAAGAGAAGAGAAGGAAAGGGCTATGCAAGGAGAAAAAGAGAAAAAGAGAGAGAGAGAGAGAGAAGAGAAAGAGAAAGAGAAAGAGAAAGAGAAAGAGAAAGAGAGAGAGAGAGAGAGAGAGAGAGAGAGAGAGAGAGAAAGAGAAAGAGAAAGAGAAAGAGGGAAGGGAAGGGAAGGGAAGGGAAGGGAAGGGAAGGGAGGAAGGAAGGAAGGAAAAAGGGAGCGACAAAGAAAAAGAAAGAATAAGACAGACAAAGACAGAGAAAGAGAGAGAGATAAAATGAAGGGAAATGGAGAGATAGAAAAAAGAAAGGAGAAATAGAGGAAGAGAAGGAAGGAAGGAAAAAGGGAGACAAAGAAAAAGAAAGAGAGAATAAGAGAGACAAAGACAGAGAGAGGGAGACAAAATGAAGGGAAATGGAGAGAGAGAAAAAAGGGGAGAAATAGAGGAAGAGAAGGAAGGAAGGAAAAAGGGAGAGACAAAGAAAAAGAAAGAAAGAGAATAAGAGAGAGAAAGACAGAGAAAGCGAGACTAAATAAAGAGAAGAGATAGAAAAAAGAAAGGAGAAAGAGAAAAGGAGGAAGAGAAGGAAGGAAGGAAAAAGAGAGAGAAAAAGAAAGAAAGAGAATAAGAGAGAGAAAGACAGAGAAGGAGAGAGAGAGACAAAATGGAGAGAAATGGAGAGATAGAAAAACAGTGAAAGGCAGAAAGAAAGAAACAGAGAGAAAGAAAGAAAGAAAGAAAGAAAGAAAGAAAGAAAGAAAGAAAGAAAGAAAGAAAGAAAGAAAGAAAGAAAGCCCAGAAACTATGCCCTATGTGGGCAGCCAAACCGGTCTGAATTGATGGCAACTGCAGATCTTCAAACTCAGCGTTTGCTGTTGCTGCAAAAACCCAAGAACCTCCCACCCTCCCTTCTAACTTCTCATCAGCCCTACTAGTCCTCAGGGTTGTTGCCTAAGAATGGCAGGCTCAGATCCTGACAATCCAGGATCAGTTTATTGCCTCTGCTGAAAGGCCAATATCGATCAGGCTTCGGTTTAGTCCCGCATTTTTCCTGCGCTCCTCCAGTCCTCTTGAATGGGTGCCGAACGAGGACTTTAAAATCCTCGTGAATTGGCCGAGAATTTCAACCACTCGGTGCCCAGGGTTTACTTTAGTCGTTGTGGGTGTTTTAGAGGGTCTTTAAGCCTGTTTTATGAATCGAAGCCAATTTTTGCACGCACCTGGGGACAGCGAGATCAAAAAGCTTGAAGGAAGCAAACTCTGGGCTAAAAATCAGCAGCCTTCCCTTCCCAGAAATAATTCTATCTCTTTTGTTCTTTGAGGGTGGGGAGGTTTGTGAACCCACCCAGGGGTTAAAGAGCAGAGCTCCTTCTCCCCCTCCTCTACTCTCTGTTCTCCACGGTCTGAAATGCCTTGCTCATTGGAGGTGAGGGTGTCCTATTTAGTCACAGAAGGACCCCACCTCTTCTCTGATGAGGTTACCTAGCTTAGGCAATGACATCTCTGCAAGAAAACAATCAGGCTTGGAGAGCACCAAGGACTCCATGGCCCTCCTCTTTCTCCTCCTCCCTACAAACCCACTCCCTTCTAGCACTGATAATGTTACCTAGTTTGGCAATAAAACGTCTACAAGGAAATCACCAAGCTCAGAGAGCATCAAGGACCCTACCATCCTCTTCTTTCCCTTCCTCCTCCTTCCCTTCTCCTTCTCCTGTACTCCACAAGCCCCACTTCCTTCCAGAACTAATAATGTTGCCTAGTTTGATAATAAAATGTCTACAAGAAAATCACCAAGCTCAGAGACCATCAAGGACTCCACAGTCCTCCTCCTTCCCTTCTTCTCTTCCACATCTCCTCCTCCTCCCCTTCTCCTTCCCCTGTACTCCACAAGCCCCACTCCCTTCCAGCACTGATAATGTTACCCAGTGTGGTAATAAAATGTCTACAAGGAAACCACCAAGCTCGGAGAGCACTAAGAACCCCACCATCCTCTTCCTCCCCTTCCTCCTCCCTGTAAACCTCCCTTTCTTCCAAAACTGCTGATGTTCCCTGGTTGTGTAATGAAACATCTGCAAAAGCAAACACAAAACAACAACAACCAAGCTCAGAGAGCACCAAGGGTCCCTTTCCCAATCTGGCTTTCTTCTCCACTCCCTACCACCGCTTCACCCGAAAGTCACCTACTGAAATCTCCTTCCCCATGCCGATCTGGCTGAGGTTCGGCTTCATCCCTCGGCCCACTTGCCAAATTATTGCCTCGGCTGGTTGGGTCTTGAAAGGCCATTCCCGGGCGTATAGTTCATACCAGACGGTTCTGTGGAGGCAAAGTAGGAGAACAAATTAACAAATGTTGGAGATCTAGAAGCAGGGGTGAAATGCTATCGGTTCGCTCCGGTTCGGGCGAATCTGTAGTTAAAAAAAAAAGCTACTGATTCCTCTGAACCGGTATTTCCGACGATCAGCTGTGCCGCACGGTTTAGCTTTGTTCTAATTACCTTCCCAAGCCTCCTTTTGGTGTGTAGTGTGCATGTGTGCTCATGTAGCACGTGTTTGGCCTGCACTGTGCATGCCTGCGCGCCCACAGTATGCATGCGCAGCCAGCAAATCGGTAGCAAAGTGGATTTCAACACTGTCTAGAAGTACTCCCCGTTGCCTTCAAAGCAAGTTGGTTAGGAGACAGCAGAGGACCTCCTGAAGTGCTTAAAGGGATAAGGAAGCGTCTGTTCTATTATTTTTTAAAAAATTTGATTTATATGCCGCCCTTCTCCGAAAACTCAGGGTGGCTTACAGTGCATTAAGCAATAGCCATTCATACTTTTGTATATATTTATACAAAGTCAGCTTATTGCCCCCACAAATTGGGTCCTCAAGCCTGCTCTATGGCTTGTCTTCTGGAGAAGTGGAAAATGTTGTGGTTGGCTGTCCCCACTGTGGCAGCCATTTTGCGAGCGTGCCTGCGGCGGTTTCTTCAAAACGCCAAACGAGCTCGCGTTTCTTAATGACGATGATGGCCTTCAAGCCATCTTTGACTCGAGAACCACGTAAACAGATTCTCCAGGACGATTTGTTCTCATAGCCCGTCCTTTCGGCCTTCTTATTATAAATCTTTAGAAATGGGCAGTCGTTTAGTCAATACCAACAGGAGCCCCAATCAAAGAAACACGCTAAAGGCAGCCAATAAATCTGATTTGTATATAAATGTAAAAGGACATCACGCATTAAATGGGCTATAAAAATGGCTTAAACTTGAGCAAACACAGCATTTCACATTGGCTATCTTTACGCAGTGTGCCAAGCGTATTGTGTTGGATTCAGCTTTTGTGGTCCATAAACTAGGACCGTGATGGTGAACCTATGGCACATGTGCCACTGGTGGCACGTGGAGCCATATCTGTGGGCACACAAGCATTGCCCTACCTCAGCTCCAGCGTGCATGCGCGCGCTGGCCAGCTAGTTTTCAGGCCTTCCAAACCCACTGTTGGAAAATGGGCAGTTTCTGGCCTCTGGAGGGCCTCTGAGGGGTGGGGAAGGCTGTTTTCACCCTCCCCAGGCTCCTAGAAAGCCTCTGGAACCTGATCTGTCCCCCCCTTCAGAGACCCACAAAAACACAGCCAGTCGAGGGTTAAGGAAGCACTTGGCACACTCCACAGTTCTTATCTCAAACTTGGCAGCGATATGCACACCGTCTGCCAAGGACTTTAATAGTATACAGAAAGAAAAGCACCACAAATATTCAGCAAAGTCTCTGATCGGCTTCAGCTTGTAAACTCCAATGCCTAACCAATATAGTATAATTTGTTCATCACAGAACTCAGGACCCACCCTCCTGGCTTATATAGGCTCTGAGTGTGGTCCAGTGACTCATTGATCCTGTGACTCCAGTCCAGTGACTCAGGTCTATTCCCTCATGCGTCTCTGCAGCTGCTGTAAGCGTTTATCTCGCCTTCTTTGGCGTGCGTCCAGGAATGACGTCTCTCCCTCACTCTCATCTGAGACACCTGTTTCCCCACTACTTGGCTCTCTTTCAGCTGGCACCTGAGACGGTGCCAGAGGGGGGCTGGGAGATCTGGCTGGCTCCTCTTCCTCCTGCTCAGAGCTTCCTTCCTCCAATGGGATAGGCTCAGAGGACGGGGCCACAACAGGAATCTATGAAGGGTGAAAAATGGGCCTTCTGGTCCCACCGCAAGTCAGGAAACAGGCCGTTTCCGGCCTCCAGGAGGGTGGGAAAGGCTGTTTTTGCTCTCCCCAGGATCCAAGAAAGCCTCTAGAGCCTGGGGAGGGAGAAAAATGGGCCTATTGGGCCCACCGTGCCATTGTGTGCCAAAAGAGGGGGGAGCACGGAGGGGTCATGCACGCATGCACGGGGGGTGAGGCGCATTGAATTATAGGTGTGCACACACGTGTGCGACCTCCCCGTGCTGCCCCCACTTTTGTCACATGATGGCAAAAGGGTTAGCCATCACTGAACTAGGATATATTCCCAACTGATTAAATCAAACAAACCATGGCTTACCACAATAGATGAACAGAAAAATGCATTTTGTATGTTTTTTCTCTTATGTTGCTGGACGAACCCAGCTATGGAGGTCTGCAAGCTATTGTGTATTATTCGTTTTGTTGGATTCACATTCTCAAAACATTTTTTATATTAAAAAGTTGCTTTATTTTGCTCTATCCAAGATATAGATCCACCAAATCCCTTGCAAATTTCTTACCAAGTGAAAAGTTGGGGAGATGCATCTTATTCTAAAAGCCATCATGAGCCAGATAATCTTTACACATCCCATCTACCCAGGATGGGATCTTAATATAATTTTTAACTGCCACAGCTTTTCCTAAAATGATGATGGAAGGTGCGAATAACCTCCTGAGTGATAATAACCCTGAGGCACATGCCTTTCATTCATCAGGATTCCCCAGGAAAAAAGAGAAGGGCACAATTCACATCTCATCCAACTTTGAATTCAGTAGGACCCGCTTAGAAACCCATCCTGTATTTATTTATTAATTATAGCCGCCAAACTCCGACAGCCTCCAAGATTGCAAGGGAAATCATGCAGATCAACCGAAGCGCTAGCTGAAGGTCATTTCACAGATTGAAAAATTCTTACCCAAGAGGTAATTTTGTGCAGAAATGATGTAAATCCCTTGCACTGTTTTTTTTTTTAAATTTGGGGAAGGGGGTAATGAGCGCGCACGATAAAAATGCCTCAATTAAACAGCTGCTTCTACCAGGGAAATTAATTTTTTTCTCCCCTCTGTGATGACATCTCCAATATGTTTTTGGCATGCATGGTTAAACATCCAGCTTCGGTATTGAGTTTTGGAGAAGTTACCTTAGATTCAATACTCTGTTTATTTATTTGCTTTTTGTTTTCCAATTGGCCCTAGTGAATTATTCTTATGCCCCTTCCCAGCCTGACGCTCTTAAAACCTGTTGGAAATGTAAATCCCAGGAACTATGATAGGCTCAAGGTACAGAAGGATCTTGGCAGACTTGAACATTGGACGCTATCTAACAAAATGAAATTCAACAGTGAAAAAAGCAAGGTCCTACATTTAGGGAAGAAAAACCAAATGCACAAGTACAGTATATGTGATACCTTGCTCAATAGTAGTAACTGTGAGAGGGATCTTGGACAAGAAAAGTCCAGTTGCCTCTTGAAAAAGCACCTTTGGGGACAACCTTGGATGACTGGGAATCTCCACAGACATGGAAATCAAAGGTAGAATTGATCTCTTTTTTTGCAAATGAGCAAAAGTTTACAAGATTTACGTCTGGTGTTGCTCTATCAGAATGGCATTACAAACAAGCTTGCACTTAATAGTAAGTGCTTCTAAGGAAGATTGTAGAGGAGAGAGCTGTAGGAAAGGGGTGGCAAGATGAGGGAAAAATAAGCCAATGAAGAGAAGAGAAACCCCACTCATTGGAATGGGTGGCCTTATAAATTGGACCAATAAATATAAATAAACAATCAACAGATTCATCTCGTATATCTAATGAGTGGAGTGGTGGAATGTACTGAGGAGTTGTAGGTTTCACCTACAAACAGAATCTTGCCAGATTAAAGCAATTATCTGCCACAACTATTGATTTGTTGTTGTTAGTTCCAAAGTCGTGTCCAACCCATCGTGACCCCATGGACAACATTCCTCCAGGCCTTCTTGTCCTCTGCCATCCTCTGGAGTCCATTTAAGCTCATGCCGACTGCTTCAGTGACTCCATCCAGCCACCTCATTCTCTGCCGTCCCCTTCTTTTTTTGCCCTCCATCGTTCCCAGTATTAGGTTCTTCTCCAGTGAGTCCTTCCTTCTCATTAGGTGGACAAAGTATTTGAGTTTCCTCTTCAGGATCTGGCCTTCTAAAGAGCAGTCAGGGTTGATCTCCTCTAGGAGTGATCGGTTGGATCTCCTTGCAGTCCAAGGGACTCGCAGGAGTCTTCTCCAGCACCAGAGTTCAAAGGCCTCCATTCTTTGGCGCTCAGCCTTCTTTATGGCATAACTTTCACAGCCATCCATTGCAACTGGGAAAACCATCACCTTGACTATACATACTTTTGTTGGCAGGGTGATGTCTCTGCTTTTTAACACTGTGAATTGTTGGGGAGGGTCTGAGAGCTTGCTCTCTTCCTGCCCACCTGACAGTCCAACCTCCATTGTTTCTTTGTCCTTGGGGAAAGCACCTCTCCTTTCTCCACACAGCCTTCCACCATAAGTGGTCCTTGAGGAAGAACATTTGAGCAATGAAGATGCCAAGCAGCCATTGACTCTCACCATGCTGGTGGACACGTCCCTGTGGCTTCTCTTTCCATTGGTGAAGAAAGGTTGGGAAAAGGCAGAACCAGTGGTGGGATTCATATAATTTAACAACTGGTTCTCTGCCCTAATGTCTATCTGGATAGGCATGGCTCGGTGGTCATGTGACCTTGTGGGCGTGCCCAACTCAACATCACTCACATCAATGGGTGCTTTGCCTTAGCTGTTACAATGTAATAAGGATTAACCAGAGAGGCAGTTTCTGTAAGCAGGGCAATAAAGATTAGGCTAGAAATAACACCAGAATGTTTCCTTCCTGCGTTCCTTACAGGATTAGCCCTGTAAAGTGGGAAAAAAACAAAATAAGATTTCTTCCAATAACCGGTTCACCGAACTGATTAGAAAGTTAACAACCGGTTCTCCCGAATAGGTGCGAATTGGCTGAATCTCACCAGTTTGCAGACCCAAACTACAACTGGTCCCAGCTAGGCCCACAGACTAATTGCCTCTGTCACTGAAAGAGGTGGAACCAAATGGGTCTTTCTCTCAGCCAAGCTGATGGACATCTTCTCAGCTTTGTCCTTCGCTGAACCTCTTAAGATGTGCTTCAAGAAAGCAAATTCTCAGTGCGCATTTTCTTCCTTTTGAGCTATCTCGTTATTCCAACAGTGGCCATCAGCTCCAATTAGCATCTTGGCCTCTGTAGACATTTCCTACCTACGGATCTAGAAGGGTTATTTTTCTCCCTTAAAGATAAATCTGAAGTAAGAACACTTATATCCTCTCCTAATAAGTGTTCACCAGCTCCGCTATTTTTCTCTGGTGAAGAGAAAATGGCTAATCCACACATGTGGTAACGTTTCCTGGAACTGTACAGTCCAGCTCTATTTTGTGGACCTTCATTGGGCCAGGCAGATCTGGTTATTTACCCTTGGGGTAATGCGATTAATCTCCAAAGAGCTTGAGAACTGACCTGCCATGTTTAGAAGGTACGACATAGGCTGTCTATTTAGGCAAAGAGTATTCTCCAAACCCCAATCCGTAATGAAATATATGCCAGCGTGGGATAAAGGGGGTAAACCGCAAGCTGGGTGGATTTAGGCAAAAAATATATATAACGTTTTAAAATAGCAAGGGAAGACTCCTTACTCTTCCAAAGATCAGTTAGAGGATTTGTTTGGCGGTATTTAATTGAATGACCCAGTTTCTGCTCTTAGAACTCTGGTGTGTATTTTCTTTCTGAACCAGGGGAGACATGATAGCAGTCTTCTAATATCTCAGGGGCTGCCCCAAAGAAGAGGGAGTCAAGCTCTTCTCCAAAGCACCAGAAGGCAGGACAAGAAGCAATGGGTGGAAACTAATCAAGGAGAGAAGCAACTTAGAACTAAGGAGAAATTTCCTGATGGTGAGAACAATTAATCAGTGGAACAACTTGCCTCCAGAAGTTGTGAATATTCCAACACTGGAAGGTTTTAAGAAAAGGCTGGATAACCTTAGTTTCCTGCCTAAGCAGGGGGTTGGACTAGAAGACCTCCAAGGTCCTTTCCAACTATTCTATTCTATTCTATTCTATTCTATTCTATTCTATTCTATTCTATTCTATTCTATTCTATTCTATTCTATTCTATTCTATTCTATTCTATTCTATTCGAAAGCTCTCGATTCCAGATGTTGCATTGCAACCTCTGCTACGAATCCTGAAAGCAGTGATTCCATGACTGTACCCTTTAATTTGTTGGTAAGTTCAGAGAGTACCCAGGATCCCTGATTTCCACTCTGAGCTACGAACATTCTCCTTTATCAATGTGACTTCTGGCCAAAATACACCCGCTTTTCTCTGCCCGTTTGCATGTGAAAAAATCAGAGGAAAGTCGGGTTACTTCCTATCAGGAAAAGTGTTCTTTGACAGTTTTGCTGCCACTTCATTCTGTTTCGGAGGTAGTGAGTGGAAGTGATATATTTGCCATTTCCTTTCTCAGGACCTTGGGGATTTTTCCCTGCAACTTCTGATTGAATTTAGGAGCAGAGGAAATAACCATTCTCAAGACTCCTGAACCAAGGAGGAGACTTTGGCTCAAACCGAGTGACATCATTTCCAGTCGTGGAGAAAAAGAAAGGCTATTTCAGGATCCAAAAATGTTTTCCTCTTCCTGGTTTTTTTTTCTTTTTCTTTTCCAAAACTGGGTTTTTGCTTAAGAAAGATAGTAAGGGAGGCTTCTGCAAATGGGAATTTAAGACTTCAGCCCTTTTAAACATGGAGTGGACTGTAGCATTTATAACTGTGAATGCCTCCATTGGGAGTTTGTTCATAGTTTGAACATTCAAATATAGTTTTTACAACTGTATCCCAAGCAGAAATCCCTTAAGAGCTTATAGGTAATGGGCAATTATTTTCTTCTTAATTATCTTAGCTGGCAGGATTAATATTTAACTAGCGCTGGATACTACGAAAAGTATGAGTGCCGATGGTGTCGCTATTCCTTTTCTAGTTGTCTGTTTGTGTGTTTTGTCAAGGGGAAACTTCAACCTATTATTTGTTAACTGCTGTTATTTTATTTGGCATTGTGACTGAATTGGTAAAATATTAAAGAAATATCAGCAGTTATCGGGTCCAACGAAATAAGCCCAAATGATATTTTAAAATCCAGTCCATCAAAAGAAAAAAGAAAGGAAGGGAAGAGAAGAGAAGAGAAGAGAAGAGAAGAGAAGAGAAGAGAGGATCAGGATAGAGATATACTAGAGAGAGAGAGAGAGATACTATATATATAGAGAGAGAGATACAGAGAGAGATACTAGAGAAAGAGATACACAGAGAGATACTAGAGAGAGAGAGAGAGAGAGAGAGAGAGAGAGAGAGAGAGAGAGAGAGAGAGAGAGAGAGAATCAGAGAGAGAGAGAATCAGAGAGAGAGATACTATAGATAGAGAACAATACACAGAGAGAGATACTATAGAAAGAAATACTATAGATAGAGGAAGTATATAAAGATACTATAGATACTATAGATAGAGAGAGATACTATAGATAGAGAACTATAGATAGAACTATAGACAGATAGATAGATAGATAGATAGATAGATATACTATTGATAGAGATACACAGAGAGAGAGATACAGAGAGAGAGATACTAGATAGATAGAGATACTATAGATATATACAGAGAGATACTATAGATAGATAGATAGAGATATTATAGATATATACAGAGAGATACTATAGATAGGTAGTGATAGATACACAGAGAGAGATACAGAGAGAAAAAGAATGAGAAAGAAAGATGATATTTTCTCAAAATATAAACTTCAAATTAAAGAAAGAAAAGAAAAGAAAAGAAAAGAAAAGAAAAGAAAGAAAGAAAGAAAGAAAGAAAGAAAGAAAGAAAGAAAGAAAGAAAGAAAGAAAGAAAGATGATATTTTCTCAAAACATAAACTTCAAATTAAAAAAATTACCCAGGGGTTCTGTCTGATAAAAATGCTGTTTCCCCAATAATTACTTTATAAAGTCATACCAATGCTTGCATTGGATTTAATTGCTGTTTTCACCCACCAACCCCAGGAAAACCCATTACCAGATAAGAACTCGGTATAAATTAATCACTTTAGTGCTCTGTTCTTGAAGGTGCCCATCTCAGTGGCTTCCAAGAAAATTAATCCGTCAGATAAAAAAAATTAAAAAACCCACCCCTATTGGGCCAAAGGAAAGATTTCATCACAGAACAGGGAAACCTCTAAAAGATAACGATAAAAATGGATAATTAATTGGGCAAGCAAAACAAGAACAACAATAAAACAAACCACCAAATAAAATGAAACTAGAAAACGGTAGGAAGCAAAACTTTCACAAACTGACGTTTAGTTTTCTGTGGTTCTACCAAACCATTTTTCTCTTCAAGAGGTTTTGCACGACAGAATTCTCCTCCTACAGAGAATTCCAAATATTGATTTTATTACCCACAATTCTCTGCCCTCTACTATGTCCCAACAGCTCACAGCCGCGTACGCAGAAAAAAAAGGACACCCCAGAAGATTAAAAAAAATGCAACTGAAATAAACAATAGACTTTATATACCACTGACCAATAAGGTTGATAGCACCACATTTTCTCTCAGAGCTAAGCTTTTAAAGATAGTCCTTAACTTACAACCACAACTGAACCCATATTTTTTCTTGCTTTGTAACTTCGAAGGACCATTAAATCATCATCCTCTTTTAGTGACCCCATAATCCCTTGCATCAGGGTGAAGTCTGGGCAATTCAATGGAGCTGAATGTTTTACTGGCCAGATGCCCTTCCTATTGACAGTGCCGAGTTTTTGTTCATCAGATATATTCTCATCGTGCCCAGGGAGAGAAATATCTGCCTCTACCTAGGATCGAACTCACAGCCTCCTGATTGTGAGGTGAGAGCTCCACCTCTAGGCCACCGCACCACTTCTGAATGATCATTAAATAAATTGTCGTAAGTCGAGGATTACCTGTACTTATTCATTGAAATTGATTAGGAAGGAGATGACCTCCAAGGTCTCTTCCAGCTCAAAAACTAAGATTGTTTTACTATTCTTCTTCTCCTCCTTACTAGTACCTATCTCTTCCCACTTACGGCTTTATCCATGTTGCTTGTATCTTTACAACTTATATTGTTTGTATTGTTTCTTAGTATGATTTGATTGCTTATTGGTATCCTATGACTATCACTAAGTGTTGTATCTTATGATTCTTGACAAATTTATTTTCTCTTTATGTACACTGAGAGCCTATGCACCGAAGACAAATTCCTTGTGTGTCCAATCACACTTGGCCAATAAAGAATTCTATTCTATTCTATTCTATTCTATTCTATTCTATTCTATTCTATTCTATTCTATTCTATTCTATTCTATTCTATTCTATTCTATTCTATTCTTCTTCCTCATTTGATTTGATTCGATTCGATTCGATTCCATTCCCTTCCCTTCCCTTCCATAATGTTCTGTTCTGTTCTATTCTATTCTATCCTATTCCTTTTGCTTCTACTTCTCCCATTCTTCTCCTACCTCTTCTTTCCCTCCTTCTCTTTCTCTTTCTCTTTCTCCTTCTCTCTATTCTATTCTATTCTATTCTATTCTATTCTATTCTATTCTATTCTATTCTATTCTATTCTATTCTATTCTATTCTATTCCTTTTGCTTCTACTTCTCTCATTCTTCTTTTACCTCTTCTTTCCCTCCTTCTCCTTCTCCTTCTCCTTCTCCTTCTCCTTCTCCTTCTCCTTCTCTATTCTATTCTATTCTATTCTATTCTATTCTATTCTATTCTATTCCATTCCATTTCATTCCATTCCATATTTTCTGTTCTGTTCTGTTCTGTTCTGTTCTGTTCCGTTCCGTTCCGTTCCGTTCCGTTCCGTTCCTATTCCTATTCTTTCTAATTTTTCTATGATGCCTTTTTTCTGAGGAATGGGTCTTATCACCCCATGTCGTATTTCGACAACAGAACTGCCTCCTCCAGGATTAGTAATTTCCCCCAATATGGTATTTTAAGGACCACGGAGCTCACAACCCTCTGTTTCAACCTCGGTGCCAAGACATTATCTTCATCCCCAACTAATGATTAATCCTATCAAAACTCATTATTGCCTATTTTGGAATTTGACTTCGCTCAGCTTGGCATCATCTCTTCATTACATGTTGAATAGCACTTGATTAAGAAGTATAGCTAAGGCGTATCTTTCAGCTGACCACAATTGTTTTGGGGCCCGTGTCTGAAAAATACGTTGATTAAGGAAGAAACTTTCGTCCAAGGGGCAGAGCGTTCGGTTCATCACCCACCGCCCAAGTTCACCGATGAGACGAAAAACTTATCGGGTAAGATAAGTTTCTTCCAAGACGACTTTTGAACACGTTCATTCATGCATTGCCTCCCCTCCCCCCACAGCTCCCCCCGATAATGACATTTACCCAAAAGCAAAGACATCCGATTGTTTGGAGAAAGGTAGTTTGTCTTCTTCCGTTTTGGGTGACAGCTGGTGGATGATCTCTGGTGCCAAGTGGCACAGCCAGCCATTTTGGATCCGTAGTTTGTTCTCTCTCCTGCAAGGGGAAAAAAAGGAGAGGAGCCAATTAGGGCAACCTCCGTCTTCGCCTTGGCTCTGTCATGTCTGAATCAAACACAAAAGAAATGGTATTGATTTTTCTCAGTGTCCTCCACCCCTCCCCAGAACCCATGCTGAGCTGGCTGTTTTCTCGTTCCTCCCCCGCCCCCTCTTCTTCAGTGAGACTTGGACTTACGAGATGGGAAACTTTGTAGTTTCACTCAGGAACTTGCTGCTACAGTAGTGGTAAAATTGTGGGAACCTTTTGGGAAAGTGTTATTTTCTAAAACTAGCTAATAACACTTCTTCTTCTTCTTCTTCTTCTTCTTCTTCTTCTTCTTCTTCTTCTTCTTCTTCTTCTTCTTCTTCTTCTTCTTCTTCTTCTTCTTCTTCTTCTTCTTCTTCTTCTTCTTCTTCTTCTTCTTCTTCTTCTTCTTCTTCTTCTTCTTCTTTTTGGAGTAGTACCATAACATTATATATCGATGGAAAGAGAATTGAATCAAGAATGTAATGCAATAGCTTTTAGGAAGGATCTGCTATTAGAACAGCAGTTACAGTCCGAAGAAGAAAAGTGAAACATGTAGAAAAAAAATTGAGATATTCAAAAATGATCACCCTAGAAAAAACGAGATATGCAAAAATGATCACCATGTCAGTTAATCCTTAGTTGGGTAACCTTTAGCATGAATGGTGGCCTTACAAGGTCTTCCCATGGAGGGAACCAAGTCTTTGAGTTCTGCAGCTGTTATCTTGTGAAACCAAGATTGAAGGATGGCTTCTCTTAACTGGGTTTTATTGCTGGGTCGCTTCTGACTAACAAGTTTCTTTCATTGGCTCCATAGATTTTCAATTGGGTTAAGATCTGGGCTATTCCCAGGTTATTCCAGCAGTGGAATAGGATTATTTTGAAAGTCCTTCCCGCCAAAAAAAGTATTATTATTAGCCATCAAACCTCAAAAATTCACTTTTCCCAAAAGGTTTCCACAATTTTGGCCACTGCTGTATTGTGACCTGATTGAACGAAAATGAGCTCATGATAGTAATTTGTGTTTCTTTGGGCTTGGAGATCTCAACTGATCTCAAAATGGAGATAAGGCCATGGCTTCTCACCATCTTACTGTCTTGTCAGTGAAAAGGACTCTTCTCTTCGTTCAGCATGTACCCCTAATGGTTGAAATTAAGGCATTGACCTGAAGATCCGGGAATTTAAAACATCCTTCTCAAGAATACCATCCAGGGGTGGGCTTCAAAAATGTTAGCAAGGAGTTCTCTGCCCAGTTGCTGGGTGGGCGTGACCATGGTGGGCGTGGCCTAGTAGGCTTCCTGCAGCACATTGTGGGGTTGGGGCTCCGGAGGATTTCCTCAAGCCTCCAGTAGGGCGAAAATGGCCTCCCCAGGCTCCGGAGGCCCTCTGGAGGCTGGAAACACTGAACTTCCAATAAGCCCATTTTTCGCCCTCCCTGAGCCTCCACGCGTGCCCTGCACTTACCTGCATCCAAAATGGGCCGCGTGGAGACTCCTGGGAGGGGTGGAGTGGGCGGGGCCAGCCAGGTGTGGGATTTGGGGGTTCTCCGAACTGCACAGAATCTTAGCTAGAGGTTCTCCCGAACCCCTGTGAACCCCCA
>JAUDYJ010000014.1:10701047-10753547 GCA_030761175.1 Masticophis lateralis | reverse complement strand
TCTCCCTTCCTTCCCTCCCTCTCCCTCCCTTTCTCCCTCCCACCTTCTCCATCTTCCTTTCTTCCTTCCTTCTTTCCTTTCCTTCCTTCCCTCCCTCTCCCTCCCACTTTCTCCATCTTCCTTCCTTCCTTCTTTCCTTTCCTTTCCTTTTTTCCTTCCTTTCCTCTCCCTTCCTTTCTTCCTCCCACCTTCTCCATCTTCCTTCCTTCCTTCCTTCCTTCCTTCCTTCCTTCCTTCCTTCCTTCCTTCCTTCCTTCCTCCCTCCCTCCCTCCCTCCCTCCCTCCCTCCCTCCCTCCCACAATCCAAGATCCCAGAACAGCCAGGGAAAACTTTTTAAATAACTTTTTAAAAAGTCTGGACACAATGACTTTTCTCCTTCCTCCCCCTCGCTCTTCCTATTTTGACCACGTATTTAAAGTTAGAAACTCTTCGGTGCTAATATCTGGAAGCCTCTCTTGTACCAAAGAGCAGGATAAAATTGCTTTAAATAAATAACTAATTATACGATAAACCTGGAGAGGGTATAAATAGACGGACATTTTTGGGGGGGGGAGAGGGGGAAAGGCGGAATAAGAAATATTAAACCTACACAGAGTACAGTTAACCACTTCAACCTGACAATTGATACACCTCAGAGAAGGAGGGGGGCAGAAAAGAAAGAGAGAAATAAGCAGGCCATTATCTCCTTTTTAATCCAAGTGCCTTTGACACACCATAATTATGGAAAGATTAAAATGTGTGATTTATCTCACAGGCGGCTTTGCAATAAAGCAATAATTAACTGCAAGGAAAATCTGCACAATAGCTGCGGTTTTAATTCCATTCCATTCCATTCCTTTTTCTTTTTCTTTTCTTTCTTTCTTTTTTCTTTTTTTAATTTGGGAAAGAACCTGCAAGTTACATCTAAATCAGAGACCGCAGGCAATGAAATTTGCCTTTTTTAAAAAAAAAAAAATGTTCTTGAAACAAATTAATTAAATTCCTAGGGCGAAAGATCGAACGTGGGGAAGCGAGAAGGAAGGGGTTCCCTGCTTGGAAAGGGTCTGGATGACATGGTGCATGATGTCACAAACCATTTTATGATAATGTTGAGGTCATAAAAGGGAGGCGGTGGCTCAGGGGCGAAGACACTGAGCTTGTCGATCGAAAAGTCGGCAATTCTGCAGTTCGAGTCCCTAGCGCCCCGTAATGGGGTGAGCTCCCTTGACTTGTCCCAGCTTCTGCCAATCTAGCAGTTCGAAAGCACATTAAAAAAAATGCAAGTAGAAAAAATAGGGACCACCTTTGGTGGGAAGGGAAGAGCGTTCCATGCGCCTTTGGCGTTGAGTCCTGCCGGCCACATGACCACGGAGATGTCTTCGGACAGCGTTGGCTCTTCGGCTTTGAAATGGAGATGAGCACTGCCCCCTAGAGTCAGGAATGACTAGCATGTATGTGCGAGGGGAACCTTTACCTTTACCATTAACCCTAATAAAGTCCATTCCTGATTACCTAGTTTGGGTCATGAAACATCTGTAAGAAAACAAGCCAGCTTAGAGAGCACCAAGGACCCCTCATGTCAACCCTGAGCTACACATATATACGAACAGCTGAGGTGGCACAGTGGTTAGAGTGCTGTACTGCAGCTACTTCAGCTGACTGCTAGTTCCGCAGATCAGCGGATCAAATCTCACCGGCTCAAGGTTGACTCAGCCTTCCATCCTTCCGAGGTGGGTCAAACGAGAACCCAGATTGTTGGGGGGCAATATGCTATTTAGTATACTGTCGATTGTTGTAAGCCGCCCGGAGTCCTCGGAGAGTGGGCGGCAAAGAAATATGAATAATAAATAATAAATAAATAAATAAATAAATAAATGCTCCTTCGTTAGCATTGTGTTATGAAATTGAAAGAACAAAACTGAACAAACTCAGTGAAAGAATGAAAGGAAGTCTCATTCTCCTCTCTCCCACCCTGGAAAAGGGCATCCAAATGTTGTCTTATAAATTCCCCAAGAAATGAATCAACGTTCCTTTGTGCCAAGTGCCCTCTGTAAGACTTTCATACTGTCCACAGTTCCACTTGGAAACATAACCGCCAAGGAAGGGGGGGGGGGAAGAGGAGCGAAGAAGGCAATCTCCTTCAACCTACCTGCCCGCTTGCAAAACTCCAGAGATAGTGAAGAGGCCGAAATCTGTGATCACCACTTTCCCGTTGTCGTAGAATATATTCTTAGATTTCAGATCTTTATGGAGGATTCCCTTCGCGTGTAGGTAGCCCATTCCCTGTAAAACAAGGAAATGGAGTGAACGGTTGCAGAGAAACTTCCGTGCCATTTTTAAAATAATTCTTAGATTTATACATACACGTCCAAAAAAAACAACAACAACAACCCTAAGATGTTTTTGGGATTCACATTAGATGTTGGTTGATCTAGAATGCATCTTACCATGAAGCTTGAAGGTTTCTTAAAAGACCATCGGCTCCAAACCGAGATCAATATAGAGTAGTGGCCAAAATTGTGGAAACCTTTTTGGGAAAAGTGTATTTTTGAGATTTGATGGCTAATAACACCACTTCAAGATAATCCTATTCAACTGCTGGAATAGCCTGGGAATAGCCCAGATCTTAACCCAATTGAAAATCTATGGAGCCGATTAAAGAAACTTGTTAGCCAGAAATAACCCAGCAATAAAACCCAGTTAATAGAAGCCCTCATTCAATCTTGGTTTCACATTAGAACAGCTGCAGAACTAAAAGACTTGGTTCGCCCCATGGGAAGACGTTATAAGGCCATCATTCATGCTAAAGGTTACCCAACTAAGGATTAACTGACATGGTGATAATTTCTGTATATCTCATTTTTTTCTATGGTGATAATTTTTGTACATCCTGTTTTTTCTACATTTTACTTTTCTTCTTTATACTGTAACTGCTATTCTAATAGCAAATCCTTCATCAAAGTGATTGCATTACATTCTTGATTCGATTATCTTTCCCTTGATATATAATTTTCTGGTACTACTCAAAAAAAAAAACCACAGTGGTGTTATTAGCTGGTTTTAAAAAATACACTTTTCCTAAAAGGTTCCCACAATTTTGACCATTACTGTAGGTTAAGCAGAATGCCTAATGATCTCGAATAAAAGAAACATAGAAACATAGAATCATAGGCCTGGGAAAGACTTTTGACCGTGCATCTGATCACTGTCAAATCAATTTCTTTTCTATTTTACCAATTACACACATATCATCATAGTGGTACATTTATGTAGTAACATTTTTTCCTCCCCCCCTCCCAATCCTCCGCTTCCATTTACACAAGTGTCATCTGAGTTTCTATTTCTTTTTGTCTTCTCTCTCATTTACCATCACAATTAGGCTATCAACACTGTTTCTACTTAAGAATCACAGTGCCTGGATGTTTTGCTATTACTGATAGGATTTTCTTATCATTTTTTTACCGAGCAAATTTACATCTTGGTTGGATGATCTAGTGCAGTGACGGCTAACCTTTTTGCCATGGCGTGCCAAAACGGGGGGAGCAGGGTGTGTGTGTCTCGTGTGTGCCCATACCCATAATTATATGCGCCCCCCCCATGCATGCATGCGCCGACCCCTCGCACTCACTCCGCTTTTGACATGTGATGGCATGGTGGGACCATTTTTTCACCCTCCCCAGGCTCCAGAGCCTTTCTAGGAGCCTGGGGAGGGCAAAAACGGCCTTTCCCACTTCCCCAGAGGCCAGAAACAGCCCATTTGCTGACTTCTGGTGGGAGCGGAAGGCCTGTTTCTGCCCTCCGGGGGGGGGAAGGGGAGAGGCCATTTTCGCCCTCCTCAGGCTCCTAGAAAGGTTCTGGAGCCTGGGGAGAGCGAAAAACAGGATTTACCCCCCTCCCTAGGTCCTCCAGATGCCGGAGCCTGCTTCCCTACTTCCAATGGGCTCAGAAGGCCCGAAAATCAGGTAGCTGCACACATGCCATAGATTCGCCATCACGGATCTAGTGTGAGTTCAGTTTTTGCCTGTCTTCCGGCTTCTGGCATTGCATCGGAGGCAGGCTTCTCAAACTCACACATCAAGCGGAATCCAGGAAGATCCCTTCTCCTGGATTTAACCCTGATTCTAATCCAGCAATGCCTGCGTCAAAGACACCCCATCTGGATGCAGCCTAGGCAAGACCTAGGAGGAAGCCCCTGGATGCCTGCCAAAGTGCATCGCTACGTTGGGATTGTTAACAATAAAGGAGGAGGAGGAGGAGGAGGAGGAGGAGGAGGAGGAGGAGGAGGAGGAGGAGGAGGAGGAGGAGGAGGAGGAAAAGGAAAAGAAGCAGAAGAAGCAGAAGAAGCAGAAGAAGCAGAAGCAGAAGCAGAAGCAGAAGCAGAAGCAGAAGAAGAAGAAGAAGAAGAAGAAGAAGAAGAAGAAGAAGAAGAAGAAGAAGAAGAAGAAGAAGAAGAAGAAGAAGAAGAAGAAGTAGTTGCAGCAGCGATGGGTGACGATGATAAAGATTCCTTGGAATTTGATGAGTTGAGAACTCATCACTCAGGGAAAGTCTCCAGTGATCAGAACATGAAGATGGATCGCTCTCCACTCACCTGCCCCCACTGTCATCTCAAATCCACCCATGGCTTGCTTGCAACATTGGTGTTAATGGTTTAGAAAGATAATGGATGTGGAGACAGGGCGATTTGTCATTAGCCTTTCTCCTGTATCGAAAGCTCCTTTTCAGTACTCACACATGCTGCCATCTCAGGCCCTACTGGCATTAGGTCTTTTGGAAGAAAGATACGTCTACAGAGAATGTGAGTCACTGGCTCCTTGGCTAAAGTGGCCAGTTTTGTCTCTCCTCCAGGCATTCATTGAGGAATTTATAGGAACATCCAAATAGATGCTACCCAGAGATGATGACTCGTTGGTAACAACCATGTTTGGGACAGAAGGTCAGAGAACCTGACTCGCCATAAATAGAGACATGAGTCATTGGACTTATCCCAAGGAGTATCTTTCCAGGCCTAATCTTAGGGCAAGGTTTTTTTGGGGGAGAGGGACAGAGAATCACACGGCTATTTCCAGCTGCCTGTCAACTTGCAAAGCTTTCAAGTTGCCATGAGCAGGAGGGAAGGAAAACTGATGGAGCTGATTGATTTCCCTAACTGAAGCTACATTCCACAGATGCTTTGCTACCGCAATCAGTAGGAGAGTTTTGGGTTTCACAGCCAGCCAAAGTGGTTAATTGGAGAATGTGATTTATGACATGGCCAGGGAGGAGGGGAGAGACAGGGTCATAGGGGAACGTAAATCTGTGTCTAACTACATCCAAATATTGCCGAAATAGTGCTCCTAATAAATGACTGTATTTCTTTTGAAGTTTGGCTCGGGGCTCATGAATTAATTAAGGCATCTTTCGGAAACTTCACACTGCTATTTGATTTGTCCAATGATGGCATTGCTTGGTTTTATTTCTGATGTGGTAATCTCTGTGGAGCATCCTCTGTGAATTGCAATTGTTTTCATAAGTTTATTTGTCAAGCATATATAAGATAACAGCTAAAAGTATAAACATAATTTGAATACATGAAAAGAGTAAGTAAAAAGGAATATTAGGACAGGACAGTAGGCATACTTCCACCTTATCGCTGCTCAACAGTTCCTACTCCATTACTTCAACAGCGGTCCAGAGAAGGTAGAATATGGAGCTAAATTCTTTGTATACTTGTCCATTAATTCCTCCAAAATCAAATGATTTTTTTAAGAGATGGAGAAGTCATCAACATCATAGATGACAAATAAGTAATAATATTGTTTTCTCAATTTTGCTAACTTTTAAGATAGGTGGATTTCAACTCTCAAGAATTCCTCAACCACAATATTTGGGGGCTTCCCCCTATCTTAGAGTTGCGAAGGTTGTGTAACACTCCTGTAGACCAAGTTCCATCTTTTGAATATCTCAATGTTGTCTTCCAATAATTGAGTGTCTGGTGGGAACAAATTAAAACCTATCTCTGAAAATGATACCAAGAGGCTATCTTTGGCTTCCTTTATACTGGAGAAAATACAAATCTACCAGCTGCCGTAAGATTTTTCAAAGCGTTTACTTCCCAATGATATAATTGGTTACTATATAATGTAGTAAACAATTATAGTTATGTAGATCTTTATTTCTAGATAGATCTACAGAGTTTGCTCTAGATCTAGGCAGATAATAGATATAGATAATAGTTATAAGTTTCTACTTTACAGTTAGAAATAATAAAGTTTATATGGTAACAAATGGTAACCTAAAATCCTTATGTATGATACAATCCAAATACTATTCCTTGGAGTGCTTAACTGGTTCCAAACACAGCACTCAAAAACTGGGTCTGTTCCCTGGATTTTTTGGATGCTGGTTTGATTTCTGACTTCAGCTTCAATTTCCCAGGAATTGTCTGGCTACCATGATTGGCAAATTGGCAAAAACAAATTGGCAAAAACAGTTACTACCAACCTGCCTTCTATTGAGGACCTGTATACTCAAAAAGAAGGCTGTGAAAATATTTACAGAACCCTTGCATCCTGGACATAAATTGTTTCAAGTCCTACCCTCAAAACGACGCTTTAGAGCACTGCACACCAGAACAACTAGACAGAAGGACAGTTTTTTCCTGAACGCCATCACTCTGCTAAACAAATAAGTCCCTCGACACTGTCAAACTATTCACTAAGGCTGCACTACTATTAATCTTGTCATCGTTCCCATCACCCATCTCTTCACACTTATGACTGTATTCCTGTAACTTGTTGTTTGTATCCTTACGATTTATATTGACTGTTTCCTAATGTGATTTGATTGCTTATTTGTACCCTATGACTATCATTAAGTGTTGTGCCTTGTGATTTTTGACAAATGTATCTTGTCTTTTTATGTACACTGAGAGCTTATGCACCAAAGACAAATTCCTTGTGTGTCCGATCATACTTGGCCAATAAAGAATTCTACTGTTTCAGATAACGTTTCCTCTTCTTGGAAATCGGTGATCCAAAGGGACTTACTTCAGTGTGTTTTCTCCGGTAACAGCCTTCTTCAGTGGTGAAATCCAAATTCTTTTACTACCAGTTCTGTGGGCCTGGCTTGGTGGATATGGTATGGCTTGGTGGGCGTGGCAGAGGAAGGATATTGCAAAATCTCCATTCCCACCCCACTCTGGGCCCAGTCAGGAGTGGCATTTGCCAGTTCTCCGAACTACTCAAAATTTCTGCCACCAGTTCTCTAGAACTTGTCAAAACTTGCTGGATACCACCCCTGGTCCAATCACACTTGGCCAAGAAAGAATTCTATTCTTTCCTATAACATCTCCTCTTCTTGGAAATCCGGGATCCAAAGGCAGCATTTAAGATCCAGCTGCTGCAATTACTTGTGAGTTCAATCCCAGGCAGGCTCAAGGTCGACTCAGCCCTCCATCCTTTATAAGGTGGGTAAATTGAGGACCCAGTTTGTTGGGGGCAATAAGCTGACTTTGTATAAAATATAACTATACAAAAGTATGAAGGCTATTGCTTAACGCACTGTAAGCCGCCCTGAGTCTCCAGAGAAGGGCGGCATATAAATCAAATTAAAAAAAAAAAAGAGAGACTTATTTCAGTGTTCTTATTTCAGTTTCTCTGGTAACAGCCTTCTTGCCCTGGAGCTCCCAGATATGATAGTTGTGACACGGAAGCAGGAATGTGACATAACACGTCAAAGTAGAGCAGGCAGCGTCTAAACAGGAGAGCTTTCAGACCAGCAGCCCTACAGGTGTGTCTCGTCTTATTGTGCTTTTGCGCAGTATTGCGTTTTCAACAAGACTCTCCCCTGGCGAAAAAGATTACGACGCGCTGAAGGCTCAGTGGATGATTAGTGCCATTAAGCAATCAGATGCTTTTTAATTAAGGCGTGTAGAGGGTTGTTGTATTTTTTTATATATCTAATGCTATTGTGCACTTAATGTACTGCAGCGCATGTAAATATATGTAACTTCTCTATGCACCAGTAAACAAAAAAAACCCCCATGTTTTTTCACACTTATGACCGTCGACGCATCCCTCATGGTGACGTGATTCGAAATTCAGACGTTTAGCAACAGGTTCATATTTATGACGGTTGCTGGGTCATGTGATCACCCAGGGTGATCTTCTGACTTAGCAAAGTCAATAAGGGAAGCCGGATTCACTTAACAACTACGCCACTAACGTCACAAAGGCAACGATTCACTTATCAACCGTGGCAAGAAAAGTCGTGAAATGGGGCAGAACCCACTTGACGAACGTTTCACTCGGCAACATACATCTTGGGCTCAATTGTGGTCGTAACTCTCGAGGGCTGCGTGTCTCTAGATCAGGGGTCGGCAACCTGCGGCTCTGGAGCTGCATGTGGCTCTTTCATCCCTCTGCTAAGGCTCCCTGTTGCTGATTGACCCCACAATTGATAGGGCTTTCGGTTAGGACAGGTAGAGGAAAAAGGATGCCGTGCTAGGAGGAGACTCTATGGTGGGGGAACCGGACTTCCGGTCGGCTCCAGAATTGAATGGGGGGCTTCCGGTTAGGACCTTTGTGACTTTTTGAGAGTTTAAGGTTGCCGACCCCTGCTCCAGACAGTCATCCAAACTGCAAGGAACACATGCATTGTTTTCAAATGATTGGTGAAAGAATTTTTTTATTTGTTGTAAGGAAAGGGACACACACACACACACAAAACACAACAGAGTGTCAGGAATCCATGTCCCTTTGATAGCGAGAGTATGAGAGGGGTGGGGGAATATTAATGGAAATCTATGACAGAGTCATGTGATTGGCTAGAGAGAAATGATTGAGGTGACAAAGTAATAGCAATAGCACTTAGACTTATATACCGTTTCACAGTGTTTTTCAGCCCTCTTTAAGCAGTACACAGAGTCAGCCTATTGCTCCCCCAACAATCTGGGTCCTCATTTTATCCACCTTAAAAGGATGGAAGGTTAATATGGATAGATAGAAAGATAGATAGATAGATGATAGATAAATAGAAGATAGATAGATAGATAGATAGATAGATAGATAGATAGATAGATAATACATGAGATAGATAATAGATAGATGATAGATATAGATGATAGATGATAGATAGATGATAGATAGAAGATAAAGATAGATAGATGATAGATGATAGATAGACAGATGATAGATAGAAGATAAAGACAGACAGATAGAAAGATAGATAGATAGATAGATAGATAGAGATAGATAGATAGAAAGAAAGAAAGATAGATGATAGATAGATGATAGATAGATAGATAGATAGATAGATAGATAGATAGATAGATAGATAGATAGATAGATAGATAGATACTGCCCACAGTGTTTTACAGCCCTCTCTAAATGGTTTACAATCTGGGTCCTCATTTTACCCACCTCGGAAGGATGGAAGGCCGAGTCAACCTTGAGCCTGGTGAGATTCGAACTGCCAAATTGCAGGCAGCCGGCAGTGAGCAGAAGTAGCCTGCAGTACTACACTCTGACCACTGTGCCACCTGCGCTCGAGGGATACAAAGGTATTCCATGTTCCATATGGTGGGAACCTTCCTTCGGTGAATTTTCCCTGAAACGCTCAATGTGGGCCTCCCCAGAGACAACCGAATCGTGGATGATTCTGGCCACTGTGATAAGGAAGAACATCTGTGGGGGTCTCTATAAAAAGCCTTCTAAACGCCCATCTGTCTCTGAGTTTACAGATGGATTTCGGGAGCTTTAATTTTTTTTTTTTTAACACCAGCTTCAGGGATTTGGGGATTGTGTAGTGGTGATTTCTTCTCCTGGCATCAAATTACCCACTTGAGACTGCCCAGGACATGCCGAGAGCAAACCCTTCTCCTCCTCCTCCTCTCCTCCCCTCCCCTCCCCTCCCCTCCCCTCCCCCCTACCTTGACAATCTCCTGAGCAATCTGTCGTGTTTTGTTGACATCCAGGACGATTTTGACATCTCTCACCACCGAGTAGAGGGTTCGTCCTTTGCACAAGCTGAAAAGGAGAGCAGAATTTTAAGTGGCTGACAGTGGCAAGGGAGGGGGGGGGGAAGGAGAGGAAAGCTGGGGTCCGTAAAGCCTGCCATGAAATCTGGAAAGCGAGTTTGGGAAAGAAAGAAAGAAAGAAAGAAAGAAAGAGAGAGAGAGAGAGAGAGAGAGAGAGAGAGAGAGAGAGAGAGGGGGGGGGGGGGCAAGGAGGGAGGGAAGGAAGGAAGGAATGAAGATAGAGAAGAAGAGAGAAAGTGAGAGAAAAAGAGACAAAGAAAGGAAGGTAGGAAGGAAGAAAGAAAGAAAGAAAGAAGGAAGGAAGAAAGGAAGGAAGGACGGAAGGAAGGAAGAATGGAAGGAAGGAAGGAATAAAAACAGAGATAGAGAAGAAGAGAGAAAGTGAGAGAAAAAGAGAGAAAGGAAGGAAGGAAGGAAGGAAGGAGGGAAGGAAGGAAGGAAGGAAGGGACAAAGACAGAGACAGAAAAGAAAAGAAAAAGAGAGAAAGAAGGAAGGAACAAAGACAGAGATAGAGAAGAAGAGAGAAAGTAAGAGAAAAAGAGAGAAAGAAAGAAGGGAGGGAGGGAGGGAGGGAAAGAGGGAGGGACAAAGACAGAGATAGATGTAGAGAAGAAAAGAGAAAGAGAAAGAAAAAGAGAGAAGGATGGAACAAAGACAGAGATAGAGAAGAAGAGAGAAAGTGAGAAAAAAGAGACAAAGAAAGAAAGAGAGAAGGAAAGAAGGAAGAAACAAAGACAGAGATAGAGAAGAAAAGAGAAAGGAAAAGAGAGAGAGAAAGAAAGAAAGAAAGAAAGAAAGAAAGAAGGAAAGAAAGAAGGAAGGAAGGAAGGAAGGAAGGAAGGAAGGAAGGAAGGAAGGAAGGAAGGAAAGATAGAGGCAAACCAAGCAGAGAAAAAGAAAAATAAAGAAAGGGGAAAAGATAGAGAGAAGAGAGGGGAAAAAAAGAAAGAAGGGAAGGAAGGGACAGAGAGAAAGAGAGAGAGAGAGAAAGAAAAAAGAAAGAAGAGTAAGAGAGAAAAGAAAAAAGAAAAGAAAAGAGGTGGATTTCCAATCAGAACTACTCATCACACTTTGGGTCTTGTAGAGAAGGCTGTACGCAGGGAGGAACCTCCCATTCAAATTTGGGAGGTTCAGAGGTTTGCGTGCATCCCCGGTGCCTACTTTTACGCCAGCCTGCCTCCGGCCCCTGTTATGATGGCCAGGGACTCGCCCCTGCCTAACGAGAGCCTTGCGGCATGAAGGCAAGGCTGAGAAAAGGGAGGGAGGAATAATAATAATACTAATACCAATACTACTACTACTACTAATAATAATAATAATAGGGACAACACATGATTTCTTTTTTCCACAGTCATTCAACTTCAAAGGGACTTGCAAATTGAAGTTGAGCGACTGTGGAAAAAGAAATCATGCGTTGTCCCAATAATTGAGCAATACCCAAAGGGCTACCCCGCTATTTAGAAATTCTAAATTTACCGGACTTGAATATTTTGACTCTACAAAAAACCACCTTACTCGGAACAGCTTACATCCTCCGACGATACCTGAACAGTTCCTAGGTCCTTGGTTAGGACTCGAGCTGCTGAGCTATTAACCAGGCTGTGAATCTCACTACAGATTAAATAATAATAATAATAATAATAATAATAATAATAATAATAATAATAATAATAATAATAATAATAATATAAAATAAAATCATCAGCCGGGCAAGATTTGCCCATCTTCCTTTTTCTGCTGCCGAGAAAAGATCTATTTGTGGAGTCTTAATTACCAAATGCAGCTGCCTGTGCTGGGGGTGGGGTGGGGGGGCGAGAAAGGAGGGGACCCTGAAACCAATTAAAATCTGTATTGACATTTGAATCATGTAATGGAGCCCGTGGGAGGATATTGCCTCGGCTTCTTCCCCCCTACTGAAAAGACCCCCTTCTCTGGCATACACACACACACACACACACACACACACAATCACACACCGATCCCCATGCCCACCTACGCTTGTGACGGGCAACGGGAGGAAGCATCAGGCTAAATACCTGATAATAAACCCTCGAATTTTTTTTTTAAAAGGAGGATCGCAGGTGTGAATTTAATCTGGTCCTGCTGCGAGAGGTAAGAGGGGAGGCAGGATAGGCATCCTTGCTTCCTTCTGCTGCCCACCTCAGCTGCCAACATGATGTTCCAGCATCTACCTCCCTGGCATCCAGGGGTGGGCTTCAAAAATTTTTAGCAAGGGGTGGGCGGGGCCATGGTGGGCGGGGCCTAGTCGGCATCCTGTAACATGGCGGTGTGTGTGTGTGTGTGTGTGTGTGTGTGTGTGTGTTTTGCCCTCCCCAGGCTCCAGAGACTTTTCTAGAGCCTCCGGGAGGACGAAAACGGGACGTTTGTTTGCAGACATTTCATTACCCAACAAGGCAACATCATCAGCGCAAGGGTGTGTGGGGCTTGCTGCCCATATATATATATGGTAGCTTTCCTGGATATATAAACCACTATGGACTTTGTATATTATTGAATCCTGGAGACCAGCTCCAGTGGTGGAATACAAATTTTTTTACTGCCTGTTCTGTGGGCGTGGCTTGGTGGGTGTGGCAGGAGAAGGGTACTGCAAAATCCCCATTCCCTCCCCACTCCTGGGGGAAGGATACTGCAAAATCCCCATTCCCTCCCCACTCTAGGGGATGGATACTGCAAAATCCCAATTCCCTCCCTATTCCAGGAGAAGGATATTGCAAAATCCCCATTCCCTCCCCACTCCTGGGGGAAGGATACTGCAAAATCCCCATTCCCTCCCCACTCTAGGGGATGGATACTGCAAAATCCCAATTCCCTCCCTATTCCAGGAGAAGGATATTGCAAAATCCCCATTTCCTCCCCACTCCTGGGGGAAGGATACTGCAAAATCCCCATTCCCACCCCACTCCAGGGGAAGGATACTGCAAAATCCCCATTCCCACCCCACTCCAGGGGAACGATACTGCAAAATCCCCAACCCCTCTCTACCCCACTAACTTGCTTTCCAGCTCTCTTCTCCTGTGCAGGAAAACACAAGAAAACCCAGCCAATCAGTGGGACTCAGAAGGCAACGAATAGATTGGGGGTGGGACCAGCCAGAGGTGGTATTTGCTGGGTCTCCAAACTACTCAAAATCTCCCGCTACCGGTTCTCCAGAACCTGTCAGAACCTGCTGAGTAGCACCCCTGACCACTTCCCATTTTTGACCTGGTCTACAACACAGACCAAGATGCTTTCCGGAATAATGCCCGTTTCGTTTTCCAGATGGGGGAAGAAAGAGAAACGACTTGGGAGTTTTCCTCATGATATTTCTAATATTTCTGTCTTTCTCACAAGCGTAAGCGATGCGTGGCAGGAGCCTGGGGTTCAATGGGGCAAGCAAACTTGCTAGCCCACCCACCGTCTCTCTTTTGCGTTTCTCTGTCACACCTCATCTCCGCAACAATGGGGTAGTCGGACCATGCAGAACGAGCTATCTGTGTGGCCATCCCATCCCGCGTCTCAACAATTCTGCAAATCAAGCAGCCAACGAAGCCTTGGCAGGGCCTGCTGTGGCGGAAATTCAAAACGTCCGGAAGGTGGGGGTGGGAACTAATGAGAAAGAACTGGAGATGGTACGAACTGCTCAGCTTCTCCTGAGGGAGTTCGCGCAGGATTGGAGCAGGTGGTCTAATATATATATATATATAAGGTACATTGAGGCAAATGGGCAAAACTGAAAAGGCGTACCTCTCCACAGGTGTATTTAGTTATGTTGGGAAAAGAACCTAGCTGAACCTTCGATGTGATGGAATGTAGCAGGCTTGTGGTGTAGGATTTCCTGCCTGGGCAGGGGGTTGGTCTAGAAGACCTCCAAGATCCCTTCCAACTCTGTTATTCTATTCTATTCTATTGTTCTGACTTAGGCTTCCCCAAACCACGAAGCAGACTCTTTGGCCCGAAAAAAAACCCCTTTTTATGAAGTGACTGTGAATTCCTCTCATTCACATCCAGCAACGTCTTTCAAGGGAGAATTTACAGTCACAGACCTTATCTGGCTTGGAGAGCTGCCAGGCCGATATCTTCAAAACTTGGCAAGGAGTCTCGGAGAGTCACGAACCAATTAAGCGAACTGATTGCCTCCTGCAAACTCCACTCCCCTTTTGCTTCTCTTTTATTTCCTCTGGGAGGGGCCATTCATTGTCCACCTATGGCTTTACTCCTGAGTCGACCCTTGTTCTTTAGCTGTTCCCTTCTCCTGGCAGCTCTGGGCATGCACACACTGGGAACAGGCACCAGCTGTTCTTCTGCCCCACTGATGTCCGACTCAGAAGGCAGCTGATAACTGTCGGACGGTCCTGGCTCCCTCTCTGCCTCCGATGCAGAGCCCTCATCAGAGCCTTCCCCAGACTCCAGGACTGACCCATGTTCCTCCCCAATCTCCTCACTGTCTGAGTCTGCCACCAGCTCCGCTGGTGGGCCACAACAAGGCCGGATAACCAGTGGGTGCATCCCAGAGGAGTAAAAGATGGCTTGGTCCAGATGTGACCTATGAGAGGTAGAGGATGAAGACAGCTCCTCCTTAATAGTCCCTCAAAGTATATGGGTAGACGCAGATATTAAAGTGCTTCAGTTTGGCAAGATTCTGTCTATAGCTGTGAAGTAATAAAGATAGTTTGGAAGAATCACTGTTTCCTTATTGGTTTTTGGGCCTGACACTAAGCTCTGCTATCATTTCCGTGTGTATAAACAGTTATACCTGCATCAGAGAGTGGTAGCTGTCACAGGTGGCAGAAGCTAGGAAGGGCCAAGAATGGGATAGACAAGAAATCATTCTCACAATACCTAGTAGAGCTATTATTCCCCCCCCCCCCCCTTCATGTATTTGAAAACTGTGAATGACAGACACTTTGAATATCATGCCTCAATGAATGGACCCTCTGTCAGCCCCCAAGAATCAAGAGCAACGCATGGAGTTACTTAAGAACAGTTTCCTCTATTGCTCTTCATCTATAGACGGGATTTTGCCAGACTAAAGTACCTATTTGCATAACTACAGATATATTCTGGGAATTGCTAGAAAGGAGTCGTTTTAATCTCCTTCCTGCTTACCAGACTTTCAAAGGTTTGCTGCCTCTTTGCTCTCTGGAGTGTAATCCAGAGGTGGGTTCCTCCCAAAAATCCCCTGCCCAAAAGGATCCCAAATAGAACAACTTGATTGGCGCTTCTGCCTCTTGGGTAGAAGCGCCAATTAAGTTATGGGCATGGTGGCTCAGTGACTAAGACACTGAGCTTGTCAATCGAAAAGTCAGCAGTTCAGCGGTTCGAATCCCTAGTGCCGTGTAATGGAGTGAGCTCCCGTGACTTGTCCCAGCTTCTGCCAACCTACCAGTTTGAAAGCAAGTAGAAAAATAGGGACCACCTTTGGTGGGAAGGGAAGAGTGTTCCGTGCACCTTTGGCATTGAGTCATGCCGGCCACATGACCATGGAGACATCTTCAGACAGCACTGGTTTTTCGTCTTTGAAACACTTCGGCTGTGTTACTCAAGTGGTAACACAGAAGTTTAGCATTTGTAAAATTGCGTGCGCGATCGCCAAACCGATTGTTAAACTGACAACATCCCACCCCTGATTCCACCACATCCTCAAAGTGAAGTTACAAGTACACAAAACTGACAGTTTGCTGACTCTTAATATTCTCATTCAAAAAGCAAATAAGCCACACTCACCCACACATATACAAAATACAATCTCTAAGGACTGGACAGAGATAAGAGTTGCTTAAAGGGCGCTGATCTTCTTCCTGGGCCTCGAGTTAGCAGAGGGAGCTGATCCTGTTCATTACCTGTTAAAGTTTCCCCCCACCACCTTATAAATTTCCAAGAGAGAGAGAGAGAGAGAGAGAGAAAGAGAGAGAGAGAGGGGGAGAGATAGATAGATAGATAGATAGATAGATAGATGATAGATAGATAGATAGATAGATAAACTTAAATGTTTCAATTTCCACAAAATTAAACTCTCTGGGATCCCCAAGTGCTTTTCTCTCTGTGGTGGAAAAAATTGTCTAGCAAACACGTTGCGGAAAGCAAAGTAGGTGGCAAGTAACAAAGTACAGCATCCGTGAGAAGGGTGGTATAAAAATGAATTAATAAATAAAAGAAAAATTAGCTTGCTGCCTAACGCTCCCATCATTTCATTTCCAGAGGAAATCTTTTAAAATAAGGTAAAGGTTCCCCTCGCAAATACGTGCTAGTCATTCCCGACTCTAGGGGGTGGTGCTCATCTCCATTTCAAAGCCGAAGAGCCAGCGCTGTCCGAAGACGTCTCCGTGGTCATGTGGCCGGCATGACTCAACGCCAAAGGCGCACGGAACGCTGTTCCCTTCCCACCAAAGGGGGTCCCTATTTTTCTACTTGCATTTTTTACCTGCTTTCGAACTGCTAGGTTGGCAGAAGTTGGGACAAGTCACGGGAGCTCACCCCGTTACGCGGCGCTAGGGTTTCGAACCGCTGAACGGCCGACCTTTCGATCAACAAGCTCAGCATCTTAGCCACTGAGCCACCGTGTCCTGTTCTTTTAAAATAAGACTTCCCAAATGTAGGCACCACTTTGGTGGGGGAGGGGAGGTCTTTTCTCAATCTATCTGTGCTTAACGTTTTATATTTGGAATATTTAAAAAAGCAGCTGGGGAGCCTTCCCCTAAGATCAGGGATGGGTTCTACTTACCTTTACTACCGGTTCATATCGTGCCCACGCATGCAGTTCTGCACATGTGCAGAAGCTTCTGGGTGTGCGCAGATCACTTCTGATGATGTCCGGGTCAGTGGGAGGAGCCTCCCGCCGGTTTTACTACCGGTTCTTGCAAACTGGTCCGAACTGGGGCAACCCACCAGTGCCTAACATACAAGAGTTTCCACAATGATTGAACCATGTATAAAAAAGATTGGTGCAATCTGGCAAGTGTCTGGCACACACGTTAATCCGTGTGCATGTACTAGAGGTGGGTTTCAGCAGGTTCTGACCAGTTCTGGAGAACTGGTAGCGGAAATTTGGAGTAGTTCGGAGAACCGGTAGTAAAAATTCTGACTGGCTCCGCCCCCATCTATTCTCTGCCTCCCGAGTCCCAGCTGATCGGGAGGAAATGGGGATTTTGCAGTATCCTCGACATTAAACTCGACATTAAACTTTGAAATGTTATTTCTGTTTTCCTTTTAGGTTTTCTTACTGCTTTTTTAAAATTGTTTTTATTGTTTTTAACCTGTAAAAATGAAGTGTTTTAATACTGTGTGTGGTCAGCCATACGCTAAATAATAAAATAATACAGTATCCTTCCCCTGGATTGGGGAGGGAATGGAGATTTTGCAGTATCCTTGCCCTGCCATACCCACCAAGCCATGCCACGCCCACAGAACTGGTAGTAAAAAAATTTGAAACCCACCACCGGCATGTATGTTTATGAGGCCAAGCAAAACTCTCCAGTTCCTGAAATAATAGTCAAGGAACACGTATGAACGGCTCTCAAGTTCATTTTAGATGTTCTTCCAAGCTGAGGCTGAATGAAGGCCAACGAAGCTCATCTGCTCCTTTGCCCTCCCACCCCCATGCATAATGTGGGTCCCGTTGAGTAGGCATGGATGGATGTCAGCTTTGATCTCCCGAGTTCTTTTCTGTCTTTCTTCTTTCTTTTTTTTTTCAGTTGGGTTTTGTCTTGAAGGATTTACTACTCTGTCATTTAAGGTGACACCTGCAAATCTCGGTCTGGAGGGCTGCTCGAAAGGCAAATTAAAGAAGCCTCTCGGTGGCCGACGCTGATTAAATTGGAAAGGGAGAGTTCTTCCAAGCATGGAGAAGTCTATTTGGAAAGACGAGGGAGGAATCTGTGGAAGAACAGCAGGTGTCAACCCTAATTCGGCAAGAGACATTCGGGGAGCTGCACAAGGATTGAATTTTAGCAGAGGGTTCCCTGCCCGGTTGCTGGGTGGGCGTGGCCTAGTCGGCCTCCTGCACCGCAGCGAGGGGGCGGACGTTTTTGCCCTCCCTGGGCTCCAAACGGCCTCCCCAGGCTCCAGATGCCCTCTGAAGGCCAGAAACAGGCTTCCTGAACTTCTGCTAGGCCCGTTTTTCGCCCTCCTTGAGCCTCCATGCGGGCCTTGCACTTATCTGCACCCAAAACAGGGCGCGTGGGGCAGAGTTGGGTTTCAGCAGGTTCTGACCAGTTCTGGAGAACCGGTAGGGGAAATTTTGAGTAGTTTGGAGAACCGGTCGTAAAAATTGTGACTGGCCTCGCCCTCCATCTATTCTCTGCCTCCTGAGTCCCAGCTGATTGGGAGGAAATGGGGATTTTGCAGTAACCTTCTCCTGGAGTGGGGAGCGAATGGAGATTTTACAGTATGCTTCCCATGCCACTCCCGCCAAGCCATTTTATTATTATTTATTTTTATTAATTTGATTTATATGCCGCCCTTCTCCGGAGACTCAGGGCGGCTTACAATGCGTTAAGCAATAGCCTTCATACTTTTGTATATATTTATACAAAGTCAGCTTATTGCCCCCACAAACTGAGTCCTCAATTTACCCACCTTAGAAAGGATGGAAACCTGAGTCGACCTTGAGCCTGGCTAGGATTGAACTCGCAGAGTTACAGGCAGCTGGATGTTAATTGCTGCCTTTAGTAGGAGGCATTAGCCCCCTACGCTACTCAGGCTCCTTGCCATGCCCACCAAGCCACACCCACAAAACCCGTAGTAAAAAATTTTGAAACCCACCACTGGCGTGGGGACTCCTTGGAGTAGTGGGGTGGGCTAGGTGGGGCCAGCCAGGAGTGGGATTTGGGGGTTCTCCGAACTGCACAGAATCTTAGCTAGAGGTTCTCCCGAACCCCTGGGAACCCCCAGCAGCCCCACTCCTGGCAACATGCTTTATTACCAAACAACAGTTGCATCCCCAAGTAAATTCGGTATGTGTTTAACATAGAAGAAGGTAGTTTTATGGAGGAGGAAGGAAAAAGTTTGTCCAAGAGGAAAAAAAGAGAGATGCACAGATCTTCCTGAAGCACCTTTCCAAAGTGGTCTTCATCCGTCAGACGAGGTAGAAAAGCCGGAGAGCGAATATTAGAGACGCAGAGAACTCTCTGAAGGAGAAGAAGCGGGGGAGCCTTTCATATGTAAGTACCCAAGATTTTGTGCCTGCTACCTTGCAACACCTGGGCCTATTAAGAAGCCACCTGCCTGATCTTTTCACGGTTTCTGTTTGGTGGGTTGCTGTTTTCTTTTGACTTGCTTCAAGCTAGGCGAGCTATCAAAGAAAATGCCTCCAATGAGTGGAGGAGCGCGGTAACGTTTCTGAGCTCCTTGGCTGAAAATTGCTGGGTTTTCTTTTATTCCAAAAGTGCTATTGACCTGACATGCTTTCAACCGATGTGGTTAAGAGTTGTATTTTTTTTTTTGCGAGCGAAAGAAACGCAAACACCTTTTGATATATATACGCCGCCCGATTCCTTCTCGAAAAGGAGGAGGAGGAGGAGGCCATTCAGAATCCAAACCTTTTATACAGGCACCTCTTCACACCACTCAGAAAAAAAACAAATTTGCAAATGTTAAGAGAGAGAGAGAGAGAGAGACAAAACCTGGCAACCCGACTGAACTCGCTGTGTGAGTCAAGCACCCCCAAACAAGGTCTCGGCACCATTAAATTGGCCAATTAAAGGAGCACCTGGCTTTGTAAAAAAAGGCTAATCCTTCCCGTATCAGGAATGTGGAATGAAAGAACTTCTGTTTTCCCTTTGCTTTGCCGGTCTCTGAAACGCGGCGTGCCTAATTTGGTTTCCCTCTTCGATTCATGGGTATCCATGCTAGATCCGAAGGCGAGAATACAAGATGTTTACTAACTAAAGACCGCTGTAAACAGCCACGGTGATGATGGGAAATTCATGTGATGGTAGCCTTACAGATGCTCCTACTCAGAGCAGGTCAAATCTTGCCCAAGATTTGACTCCCCGTCGACCCCTGACAGATAGTTGAAAATTAAAGGTTGATTTGCATTGATTTTTCACGGTGTCAAATAACACGGTTATACAGGTAGTCCTCAACTAATGACTGTAAATGAGCCTTGCAATATAAGTTGTGACGGTGATAAAGCAAGCCATAGCATAACTGACTCGATTTTATGACCCTTTTTTCACAGAAGTCATAAAGCAAATGCGGTGTTAAATAAACGCTGCAATTATGAATGAAAAATTCATAATTATGCATTGTTCACTTTAGACTGGGGGTTTTTTTTTGGCTGGACACTGAAAGTAAAATTGACCAAGGGATAATGCAGGATGCTTTTGGGGGGGGGGAAGGAGGGCCATTGTAACTTTTAATGATTGCTAAGCAACTGGTCATTAAATAGAGGACCACCTGTACTTACAAGGAACTTGAAAGATGCTTATTCTGTAGTTCTAGGCCAGGGATCTCCAAACTTGGCAACTTCCAGACTTGTGGACTTCAGCTCCCAGAATTCCTCAGTCAGCCATGGCTAAGGAATTCTGGAAGTTGAAGTCCACAAGTCTTAAAGTTGCCAAGGTTGGAGACTACTACTGTAGGCAAGGAGGTCTTATCTGGATTATCGCCTTCTTACGGAAAATCTGCTATCTTGTCACTCATGGAAGAGGGTGAGGAAAATGGTTTAAATTTATGATCACCTGCCCTCTTTATTCTGACCATAAATTTAAGCCTGAGTTTCCTCCCCGTTATCCAACTCATGCAAAAAGTATACCCGTGTATACACGCCATGAACTCCAACACAGCCATTGAATCGTGAAGCGGCAAATCAAGCCAGATTGCTTTTTAACAGTGCTGACACTAGAAAAAGTAAGGCATTCACTACTCTATCACCAGCCTTTTAATATACAGGGTGGGGAGGGAGGGAGAGAGGGAGAGCAAGAGAGAGAACGATTGTTTTGTTGAGTTGCTGTCCAGTCGGCGTCGTTGTCAATCTCCCTTCTTCCTTAAGGTAGCGCAATCGGTTTGAGGAATGTTCAGCCAGGCGAGCAGAATCCCAAATTGCTTGTTTGGCTGGGGTCGGTGAGGGTGGGGGAAGAATTATGCCGTCTATTTACACAAGGCGGAGGCAGCAGGGAAAATGAATCAAGCTAACAAGCCAGCCTGTCTTTGTATGAGCCATAGCAAAGAGAGAGAGAGAGAGAGAAATAAAGCTTTTCCATATCTGATGTATTTTTGTTTACTTAGAAGTATTTGACTCTACGGTCAAGCGCCAGGGAAATCGGGAGATCCAGGCAGTTCAAATGGGCGTAAAGATTTATGGTAAGCTTAAGCTCTCTAGAAGAATCCGAACTACTAACAGTCAACCCAATTTGGCAGTAGATAAGGAATTCATGGCAGGCTGTATTTAGACCTCTTATGGGCAAGAAGGGATTCATGACAGATGATGTGTTTGACCCCTCTCTTGGGCTCAGCCTGGTTATCTGCTACATCTATATTTCAGACCATTTGAAATATCAGCAGTAAAATAGTAATTGGAACTGGCTTTTGCTGAATTACACCTCTTTGGTTGAGGGTGAGAAGTGTTGTGGCTTGCCAACAGCCAGCGGAGCTGGTGGCAGACTCAGACAGTGAGGAGGTTGGGGAGGAACATGGGCCACTCCTGGAGTCTGGGGAAGGCTCTGATACCTAAACCCAAACTACAATTTAGGATTACTGCTACCTGGGAAATCTGAATCTTGCAATGCCAACATGTAGACATTTACCAAACTGCCTTCCACTGAGGAGCTGTATACTGCACTACTCAAAAAGAAAATAGTTACACACCCCTCACATCCTGGACATCAACTGTTTCAACTCCTACCCTCAAAACGATGCTATAGAGCCCTGCACACCAGAACAACTAGACACAAGGACAGTTTTTTCCCGAACACCATCACTCTGCTAAACAAACAATTCCTTCAACACTGTCAAACAACTCACTAAGTCTGCATTACTATTAATCTTCTCCTCATTCATATCACTCATCTCCTCCCACTTATGACTGTATGCCTGTAACTTTGTTGCTTGTATCCTTACAATTTATATTGTTTCCTAGTATGATTTGATTGCTTATTTGTACCCTATGACTATCATTAAGTGTTGTGCCTTGTGATTCTTGATGAATGTATCTTGTCTTTTATGTACACTGAGAGCATATGCACCAAAGACAAATTCCTTTTGTGTCCAATCACACTTGGCCAATCACACTTGTCGTCCTGTCCTATCCTATCCTATCCTATCCTATCCTATCCTATCCTATCCTATCCCATCCCATCCCACCCCACCCCACCCCACCCCACCCCACCCCACCCCACCCCACCCCACCTCTATTCTATTCTATTCTATTCTATTCTATTCTATTCTATTCTATTCTATTCTATTCTATTCTATTCTATTCTATTCTATTCTACTCTACTCTACTCTACTCTACTCTACTCTACTCTACTCTACTCTACTCTACTCTAGAGGGGTCAGTAAGTCAGGAAAAACAGCCTTGAAGCCTTTGGATCACCATGACCTTGGATAACACTTCCTTTGTGTCCAGACATGGGATATAGCACCAATTTCCTGAAAACGCTTAAGACACGGGAGGAACGAAATCTGGGGGCCTCTCTACAATAATCGCTTTCTTTTCCTTCTCTCCCCTCTTCGCGCATTGCCTTGCCAGCTGTCAAAATAAGACGACACCTCTCCAGTGGTAGATCTGGGCTCCTTTAATGTACGTGTTAATAAGTATATTGACTTTTCCCCCGCTCCCTTGTCAGTCCCTATCAAGATTTATTCTCCTTTATGGGCTTCCTATCGATTGAGGAAAGCAGTATTCCCACAGGTCGATCCATTGTGATTTGACCACGGAAGGAAGTCAATAGCTATTTATTATATGATCTATGGGCTTCATTACTTCAAATGCTATGAAAGGAAGAACGTGGGGGAACATGTAAAAAAGGAAGAGCCGAGCGGGAGATGGCCAGAGAAATGGAGGCAATTCAGCCTAAAACTTCTGGATAGTGGGGAAAAAAACAACAGGGCAAAGCTCTCCAGCACGGCCTCAGCAGAATTGGTAGACAAGAAATTGCAAGAAAAAGGAAAGGTACAGTATGCATGCGGCTTCCAAGCAAAGCTAAGGATCACTTCCAAAGCCATTTCCTTTCAAATGCCTGGTGACACTGAGAACAAAGGAGATAATAGGGCAGGAATTCATTGCATAGCAGTGCAGAAAATTCTAATTTAACTAAATTGCTTCTTTTCGGGCAAACCCTTTAGAAAGAATATTGCTTTCATACGTTCCATTAGATCTCTAGAAGTGAAACAAACAGCCAGAGTGGGCAATTGAAATTTGCAGAATAAGCTGGTACTAAATGTCCTAAAATATCTAGTCGAGGATATTAAAGTCCAGTCAAGGCTGAGCGATGACAAAATCAAGACTAAGCAATTAATATCTTGATAAGATAATCAAAGCCAACTCAAAAAGAAAAAAGTCTCTAAGAGAAGGTAGAAATAGCACCTTGGACAGCTCCTAATGATTTTTTCCCTTCTTGGATTTAGCTACAGTACATGATATTGCTTCAACCTAAATACTAATTAAAGCCTTGTATAAGCCTCTGAAGCCTATATATCCATGATGGCGAGCCTATAGCACGTGGCCCCCACTACCACCACCAAAAACATGGAGCCATATTGGTGGGCACGCGAGCTCAGTTCTGGCGTGCATGCATGTGCGGCCAGCTGATTTTCAGGCTTCTGGGCCCACCAGAAGTAGGGAAACAGGCTGTTTCCTGCCTCTGGAGGGCCTGGGGGGTGGGGAAGGCCTGTTTTTTGCTCTTCCCAAGCTCCAGAGCCTGTCCGGTGGGACCGGAAGTTGGCAAACGGGCCATTTCCGGCCTCTATAGGGCCTCCAGGGCAGTGGGGAAAGCCGTTTTTGCCCTCCCCAGGATCCTAGGGAGGCTCTGGAGCTTGGGGAGAGCAAAAAACAGGCTTCCAGTTCCACTGGAAGTCAGCAAATGGGCTGTTTTAGGCCTCCGGAGGGCTTCTGGGGTGGTGGTGGTGGGGAAGTCCATTTTTGTCCTCCCCAGGCTCCTAGAGAGGCTCAGGAGCATGGGGAGAGCAAAAAACGGGCCTACCGGGCCCACTGGGCCATCAAGTGCCAAAAATGGGGGGAATGTTGCATGCATGTGTGGGGGCGGGGGGGCATATAATTATAAGTATGGGCACACGTGCAGGCGACCCCACCACGCTCTCCCTGGTTTTGGCACGTGGTGGCAAAAAGGTTAGCCATTGCTGCTATATATAAAATAATTGAGTTGCCTCCATTAAAGCTTTGCATCCTTTGACACAAACTTTAGAGTTTGCATCCTTGTGACAAATCTCTTTTTTTTCCAAAAAAGAAAACAAACTTTGATAGAGGGACATTGGCCTCAAGCCATTCTCATTATACCAGAATATAATGAGAATGAGGAGCCTGAGTAGCGTAGGGGAGTAATGCCTCCTACAAAGGCAGCATTTAAGATCCAGCTGCTGCAATTACTTGCGAGTTCAATCTCAGGCAGGCTCAAGGTCGACTCAGCCCTCCATCCTTTATAAGGTGGGTAAATTGAGGACCCAGTTTGTTGGGGGCAATAAGTTGACTTGGTATAAATATAAATATACAAAAGTATGAAGGCTATTGCTTAATGCATTGTAAGCCGCCCTGAGTCTCCGGAGAAGGGCGGCATATAAATCAAATTAAAAAAAAAATGCAGTGGCCAGTTTTGAGATGGTTACTCTTCCAACATCTGTGTCAGGAATTTTCCACCATACACTTTCACAAAAGGACTCAGGACTTTCTCCATGATCAGCTGCCCCAAAAGTTGTCCTCTCTATGCAAAGCGAATGGGTGGCATCAAATAAAAGACACTTCCATGCCATTAAAACATGTTTTCCTGGCCATGAAGAAAGCACATAGAAGAGAACTCTTTCATCTCCAGCAATATATTTTTTTTTAAAGCTTTCCTAGAAGAAACCGTTTTTTGCTCTCGGTATTTCTTTGGCACAAGTCATAATTAAGTGTGAGTTAGTAAAGATGTGCAGGAATAACAACTCCTTAATGAAGCCCCTTTTTCCGAGACCAGCTGCTGGAGCCTAATAATTTTCTTTCTCCAAAGCGAAGTCTCATTAATGACACGAATCCAACGAAAAGCCTGAAAAAACAGGATTTAAAGCCGTTCCCACCACTGCCAGAGGGCCGGTTTAGCAAATGATCATGTTTGATCATGTTTCATCAAGGAGCTCCACATTGAAACATGTTTCCCTTTTATGATTGTTTAATCAGCGCGACTTACCAAGACGGGGGAAGGTTGTTTACACATTTGGGGTTCTGAGCTCACAAGGATTTGGAAGTATGGAAAAGTACCCTTTTAACAGAATAAAACAAAGTTGGAAGGGACCTTGGAGGTCTTCTAGTCCAACCCCCTGTTTGGCAGGAAACCCTACACCACTTCAGACAAATGGTTATCCAACATCTTAAAAACTTCCAGTGCTGGAGAATTCACAACTTCTGGAGGCCAGTTGTTCCACTGATGAATTGTTCTAACTGTCAGGAAACCTCTCCTTAGTTCTAGGTTGCTTCTCTCCTTGATTAGTTTCCACCCATTGCTTCTTGTCCTGCCTTCAGGGGCTTTGGAGAATAGCTTGACTCCCCCTTTTTGGGGCAGCCCCTGAGATATTGGAACACTCCTATTGTGCTTTGTTTTTTTGACTTGGAAGTAATTACTTTTTAAAACATGGATTCCTTCTTGTGGTCTGCAAACAGGGAAGTCTCCTTTTGCAGCTGAGACCGTTCCCATTTAGCCCAGTATAGTCTAGGTTAGGCCTTTAAGTTTTTCCAAATTAAAAGCTTGATCACAGTCCCAGGGTTTGTTTTTTTTTTTTAAATTTGATTTATATGCTGCCCTTCTCCGGAGACTCAGGGTGGCTTACAATGCGTTAAGCAATAGCCTTCATACTTTTGTATATTTATACAAAGTCAGCTTATTGCCCCCACAAACTGGGTCCTCAATTGACCTACCTTAGAAAGGATGGAAGGCTGAGTCAACCTTGAGCCTGGCGAGATTCGAACACAGTAATTGCAGACAGCTGGTGTTAATCACAATGCTTTTAGTCTGCTGAGCCACCAGGCCCTTCAAGGTCAAACGAGTTGCATTTCCAGCCCCATTTCTGGTCCCCAGAACTGATAAACAGCAGATCATCCAAGCGTTTCCTGACAGAAATTGGGGGGTTTTTTTCCCCTATAAAGTTATGAGTTCAGCAACATTTCTGGCTGGCTGGGGAAACTCTGGGAGTTGAAGTCCATGGTCCTTAAAGTTGCCAAACTTAATAAACACGGATAGAAGAGGATATTTGCAGCTCGGGGTTAAGCTTAGGGTCCTTGGTGCTCTCTGAGCTTGGTGGCTTTCTTGCAGAATTTCATTACCCAACTAGGTAACACTGATGGTGTTACTTAGTTGGGTAATGAAACGTCCCACAATCCTCCTCCTCCTCCTCCTCCTCTCCACAAACCCCACTCTCTTCTAGCCCTGATGATGTTCCCTAGTTTGGGTAATGAAACATCTGCCAGAAAAGCACCAAGCTCAGAGAGCACCAAGGACCCAACAGTTTAAAGAAACACCATTTTAGCTAATCTAGATCAGTGATGGCTAATCTTTTTGCCGTCGCGTGCCAAAAGTGGGGGGAGCATGGTGGGGTTACACGCCCGCGTGCCCACATACATAATTCTATGCGCCCAGCCCCCCCCATGTTCCCCCCTGTTTTTGGCAAGTGATGGCACAGTGGGCCCTTTTTTTGCTCTCCCCAGGCTCCAGAGCCTTTCTAGGAGCCTGGGGAGGGCAAAAACAGCCTTTACCACCACTCCAGAGGCCCTCTGGAGGCTGGAAACAGTGTGTTTCCTGACTTCTGGTGGGCCCAGAAGGCCCGAAAATCAGCTGGTTGGCACACGCATGTGTGTCAGAGCTGAGCTCGCATGCCCACTGAAATGGCTCCATGTGCCACCTGTGGAACCCGTGCCATAGGTTCGCCATCATGGATCTAGGTCCCATGCCTTTTGTCCCACTTCCTTCTTCTTCTCCTCCATCTTGCCTTCAGCCTTCCAACAATGCTGAGTTTCCAGGACCGTCTGAAGTCAAAGCAGAAAGGGGTGCAACTTTTTTTTGCTGACGTGGCCTCCCCACCACCACCACCATCACCAAAAAAAGAAAATCGCCACGTGAAAGAGCTGCCACGGAAAGGAGCAGGATCAGAACTGCTGGCAGTTTCCTGCCGGTTTTTCGGAGTGCTGAGCCAGACTTGGGATGGCATCTGTCCTAGCAGAAAACTAATTAAGAGGAATGTCACGCATCCATGCTCCGAATCCCTAGAGGTCGAAGCTTGGCAAGGCATTCTGCTGAATTTCCCACTCACCCCCCTCCCACCCCAGAGTTCCTACCACATCACCTTGGGAAAAGCGTCGCAGGCAAGACGAGCGAGCGGTGTTTTACAACGTTTGTGAAATAGGAAGCGGCCTTGTTTTCCCATCTGAAAATCATTTCAGTGGGAAGGACATTCGTCGAGCAAAGCTCAGAGGGGACCGACTTTTATAACTACTGTGTTTCTCCGAAAATAAGACTCTGTCTTATATATATATATATATTTTGAACCCTGAAATAAACGCTTGGCCTTATTGCCATGCGCTCAAAAGCCCGATTGGGCTTATTATCAGGGGAGGTCTTATTTTGGGGGAAATGGGGTAAGGTTTCCCTGCTGGCTGGGGAATTCTGGGATCTGAAGTCTGCAAATCTTAAAAATTGCCAAGTTTGGAGAAGCTCTGGACTAAAGAACTACAAAACAAGTTGGACTCATGTCCTACACTAAGCCAAGTTTAAGGCTAACCACAGGTTTCCATAAATGTGACCTATGTCCCCGGGGTGAAATTCAGCAGGTTCTGGAGAACCGGTAGCAGAAATTTTGAGTAGTTCGGAGAACCGGCAAATACCACCTCTGGCTGGCCTCAGAGTGGGGTGGGAATGGAGATTTTGCAATATCCTTCCCCGGCCACCACCACCAAGCCACACCACGCCCACCAAGCCATGCCTACAGAACTGGTAGTAAAACAAAATTGAATTCCACCACTGATATGTCCTGGTAAAGCAGATCATGAGACCCTAACCAGTCCTAAGAAAGTCGAACCTCTCCTCCTTAAGAGTCAACTCCATAATTGGTGTAACTGGTGAGATGGACGTGGTCCATTCATCTCTCTGCAATGACCTGGTTTAGGGCATCTGGGGAATGATCACCAGCCAGGGAAGTAAGACCCATTTGAAGATGAACTGACTTGTTAAAGAGTTTGGGCACAGGGAAAAGTTCAAAGGTTTGGTGGTATCAAAGCAGGCGCCTTACCTGGTGATGATGGCAAGGTGGGGAGGGCTCATGCAGGCCCCCATGAACAGCACCACGTTCTCGTGCCGTGTTTGCCTGTAAGCCATGACTTCCCGCTTGAAGGCCTTCAGCTGGTCCTCGTTGTCCCGCTCGATATCAATGAGGCGGATGGCGACCTCACCGTGCCAGCGGCCGTGGAAAACCTGCCCGAAGCGGCCCTTGCCGATCAGCTCTCCGATCTCCAGCTGCTCGAAAGGAATGTCCCACTCCTGCAGAAAGATGCTGGTCTGGCTGGCTTTCCGGGGGAAATTACGAGCCGAGAGGAGGGAGAGGTTCATCTCCTCAAAGTCATCCTCAGACTCCTCATCGTTTCCCTGTTCAGTCTGGGGAAGGGAGAAGAGAAGGGCTTGATTTATGCAACACACCTATAGGAGATGAACAGGTTGAGCCCGAGGGAGGGGTCAAACACGTCATCGGTCTCAAGTCCCTTTGCACCCACGGGAGACCTAAGTCCAGCCCACCTTGAATTCCACCGACTCTTATCTATCGCCAATTCGCCTTGACTGTTAGTAGGTCAGATTCTTGTAGAGAGTGTTGAGATAAATCTGTACTCAGGGTTGAGCTGCTGGGGCTTCGCAAGGGTTTGGGAGAACCTCTAGCTAAGATTCTGTGCAATTTGGAGAACCCCCAAATCCCACTCCTGTCCAGTCCTGCCCACCCCACCCCTCCCATCTCAGAAGTTCCCACGTGGCACATTTTGGATGTAGGTAAGTGGAGGGCGTTACGGAGGGTGAAAAACAGGCCTCCTACTGGAAGTTTGGGAAGAGGGCCTCCGGAGCCTGGGGGGGGGGGCATTTTCATCCTCCCAGAGGCTCAAGAAAAGCCTCTGGAGCCTGGGGAAGGTAAAAACGCCCGCCCCCCGCCCTGGTGCAGGAGGCCAACTATGTCCCGCCCACCATGGCCACGCCTATCCAGCAACCGGGCAGACCTTTGCTAAAATGTTTGAAGCCCATCCCAGCCTATACTCCTTTGAGTAACCTTGGTTTCTGATTTCTGGCTAATACCACCACCTCCAACAGATACTCTTCCTTCTCCAGATCAACGGTAGGCAGGAATAAAGCAACTGGCAAGTGGGACCGAAGGCCGGTGAGTAGAGCCACTAACTATAACCTTTTCACTATCTTCTTCCATCCTTCCTTTTTCTTGTTCTGGTACCCGCTTCCCCTCAGTCCAGAAGTCTGCTAGCAATGAACCAGATCACTCTTGATCTGAATTCCAGAAGGCCTGCTTTTGAGATTAGACTAAGGACAGCATAGAGCCTGCAACCCAATGAGTGCCAACTCCTCATTTATAATTAGAGTCAGAATTATAGGCACTGGGTGAGGTGGGGTTTAAGAAACTATAGGGCCAATTCACATCCTCCTCTCTATATGATCTCCTGGCTTAGAGGGACATCTCAACAGGTAGAATGCCAGGATTCTTCTCCTACCAACACTTGGCCAACTACCAACCCTTCTTCCAAGCACCTGCATTTTGAGCATTGACTTCAGCAACAAGTGCATTTTCTATAAACGTCAGTTTTAAGATGGTCTTGAAAGGTAATGAAAAGCTTTGGTTTGATTTGCCCAAGGACAGACCATATATAACTCAGGGAAAATAACAGGGTCAGCTGTGTGAAGAAGATAAAGGAACAGTAAGGGAAGTTGGGATTAGTGACTGACGGGCTTGGGGAATTACTTCTGAATTGCACATTCGTGCAAAGACACACCTGCAGTCAAATGATGTTATTTCTAACTGTCCAGTTCAGATGCGATTTACAAGCATCCAAAATAGGATCATGCATTCCAATATCATCCACATGACACAGCTTGTCCTTTGAGATCCTTCTCTGCATCAACAATCCGGAGGGATCCACAGCCTGGAGATTTCGGTGTGAGCGAGAATGGGTCCTATGCTAACTGCTCCATCAAGCCCAGGTCAACTACAGCTAGATGTGGCACTTAAAGATAAAGGTAAAGGTTCCCCTCGCACATATGTGCTAGTCATTCCCGACTCTAGGGGGCGGTGCTCATCTCAGTTTCCAAGCCGAAGAGCCAGCATTGTGCAAAGACATCTCCATAGTCATGTGCCTGGCATGACTCAACGCCAAGGGTGCATGGAACGCTGTTACCTTCCCACCAAAGGGGGTCCCTATTTTTTCTATTTGCGTTTTTCAAACTGCTAGGTTGGCAGAAGTTGGGACAAGTCATGGGAGCTCAACCCGTTACGCGGCACTAGGGATTCGAACCGCTGAACTGCCAACCTTTCGATCAGCAAGCTCAGCATCTTAGCTACTGAGCCACCGTGTCCCTTTTTAGTTGTGGCATTTAACCGTGATTAAATGCAGCACAGATCAAAAGTTGCTAGAGTGGTCCATCAGGGCCCCCCAAAATGAAACAACCCACAAAACAATGCTGGAGGTCACTGAGACCTTCATCCCAAGGCTCATTCTGTTTCACCCCACTCCTCACACGGACCTTACCTCGGAGGTTGGCTCCACTTCAATTTGAAGTACTGGATTCCCTTCTTGGCTTTTGAGGAAAACAAAGAGCACAAATTAAAAACCCGTAAATTGCTTCGGGTTATAGAAAACAGATCCACCATCATCATCATCTGCAACCCCAGGATGGGTTCACACGATAATGCTTCGCTATTGTTTTGGGTTTGTCAGTTTCGGTTTAATCTTTTGTCTGAAAATAGCCACTGGGCTTTGCAAACCAAGGAGTATGTTTTAAGATTAACAGATTAACAGAGTTGGAAGGGACGTTGTAGGCCATCTAGTCCAACCCCACCCATCCCCGCCCAAGCAGGGGACCCTATACCATTTCAGACAAATGGCAGTCCAATCTCTTCTTGAAAGCCTCCAGTGATGAAGCTCCGGCAACTTCTGTTTCATTGGTTGATTATTCTGTCAGAAAATACCTCCTTATTTCTAGGTTGAATCTCTTCTTGATCAGTTTCCATCCATTGTTCCTTGTCTGGCCTTCAGGTACTTTGGAAAATAGCTTGACCCCCTCCTCTCTGTGGCAGCCCCTCAAATATTGGAAGATGCTATCCTGTCTCCCCTGGTCCTTCTCTTCATTAGACTAGCCAGGCCCAGTTCCTGCAACCGTTCATTGTAAGTTTTAGCCTCCAGTCCCCTCATCATCCTGGTTGCTCTTCTCTGCACTCTTTCTAGAGTCTCCACATCTTTTTTTATAGTGTGGTGACCAAAACTGGATGCAGGACTCTAGGTGTGGTCTTACTAAGGCTTCATAGAGTGGTATTGGTACCTCACTTGATTTTGATTGTATTGCTCTGTTAATGTAATTTAGGATTGCATTGGCTTTTTTGGCTGCTGCCAAAGGATAAGTCAAGGATGACCCATCCATTAAACCATGGTTAACAGAACTGTTGTGTGATGTATGAACCCATTCCAAAGGTGTTATTGCTTCACACCACTTCCAGACCTGACTCTTCGTTCACAGTGGATACAGTTCAGCTCTTGATTGACAGAAGCTGAATAGCAACTTTCAAAGGAATAAATGGTTTTGCAGTTTTCATCGTTAAGTAACACAGAAAAAGATTATTCTCTTTTGACACCTTTCAAAGGGCCAGGAGCTATTGCTGAAATGGCTTGCGATATGAAAAAAAAAAACCAAAACAAAAACCTCTTACAGACAAAAATAACTGTGCATTATAACGCATGTTGGAGTACAGTTAATTGTGCTGAACAAATGTGCAGCAACACATTTGAAGTCCACTCAAAATCTAAATTGATTCAGAGATCAAATATTAATTTCACGAGAGTTAGTTTGATGGGTTGCCGGACTAAATACAAGTTTTGGCATATATCGTTAGCAACCTCTGAAAAATGACACGCGCAGCGCTCATCTAAAATTTGCTTTTTCCTGGTCAGTTACACTACATAGTTAATGACATGAAAAACAAATGAATCTATTTTTGAACAAATGTTTTGTGGAGTGTTGAGCGGAACATCGGTCGTATGAGAAATTGAGTTCATTTGAAGGAAGGGACATTTCAAGAACGGGAGGGAGGGAGACAGAGAGAGAGAACAAGACTGAGAAAGAGAAAGAGAGAATGAGAGACAGAGAAAACGAGAAAGAATGAGAGATAAAGAAAAGAGAATGAGACAGAAAAAGAAAGAATGGGAATGAGAGACAGAAAAAGAGAATGAGAAAGAGAGAGAGAGACAGAATGAGAAAGAGAATGAGAGATGAATGACAAAGAGAATGAAAGAGAGAGAGAATAAGAATGAGAGGAAAAGAGAATGGGAATAAGAGACAGAAAGAGAGAATGAGATTGAGAAACAGAGAAAACAAGAATGAGAGAGATGGAGAAAAAGAATGAGAGACAGAGAGAGAATGTGGAAGACAATGAGAAGGAGAAAGAATGAGAGACAAATACAGCGAGAAAGAATAAAAGAGAGAGAATGAGAACGAAAGAGAGAACGAGAGAGAGAATAAGAGAAAGAATGAGAGAAAGAGAATAAGAGAGAAAGAACATCTGAGCACAGCTGACACTGGTCTAAGAGGAAAAAGCTGAATCTTCCCCTTGGACCTTTTGACAAAACTCTTCTTCTGGGACTTGAGTTTATTTTGAAGGCGCACTCAAATTGTGTCTTTTCCTAAAAGAGTGGAATGAGAGTTGAACCAGTGTGGAATATCTGGAGCTGCTGCCGAGTCAATTTTTCACACAAGTTTCATTGATTGTCAGCTAATCTTCTACAGCCCAGGCTCTAGCCGAGCGAGAGAAGCTGCCCACGTAAAAATTACTTGGCCTTTTGGGAGGCCCCTCTCTTTAAGAGAGAGGTCACCTTCTAATGATGACGTTGCAAGAAGTGGATTTGGACAGCTGGATGAGAAGTTGGGTGGGGGGGGCTACTCCGTATCTCAACAGGTCTGGCGGCATAAATGGATCAAGGGCTGGGTTTTTTACAGATAGTTTACAGATTTGGAAGGGATCTTTTAGATCATCTAGTCCAACCCCCCCCCCCCACTCAAGCAGGAGACCCTACACTATTTTTGACAGATGGCTGTCCAGTCTCTTCTTGAAAGCCTCCAGTGATGAAGCTCCTTCAACTTCTGAAGGCAACTTCTCTTCCCTTCCCAGCTAAGTTTGCCAAATTGCCCCATTTCACATCTTACTTCAGTAGAACTTAGATGGGGTATTATTATTATTTTTTTGGAAGGGGGAGGGGGGAATGGCGGGATGAGCTAGAGGATGAACCCAGGGAAAATCAGCATCTGGAAGTTGATCTAGAGTAGGATCTAAAGGCCAAGCTAGATGAAGGATGTAAGAAAGGCAGAAAAACTAAACATCTTCAGATGTAGAGTAGAGTGGAGTAGAGTAGAATAAAAACAGAGTAGAGTAGAATAGAGTAGAGTAAAGTAAGGTAAAGGTAAAGGTTTCCCTTGCATATACGTGCTAGTCGTTCCCGACTCTAGGGGGTGGTGCTCATCTCTGTTTCAAAGCCGAAGAGCCAGCACTGTCCGAAGATGTCTCCGTGGTCATGTGGCCGGCATGACTCAATGCCAAAGGCGCACAGAACGCTGTTCCCTTCCCACCAAAGGTGGTCCCTATTTTTCTGCTTGCATTTTTTAACGTGCTTTCGAACTGCTAGGTTGACAGAAGCTGGGACAAGTCACGGGAGCTCATCCCGTTAGGCGGCACTAGGGATTCGAACCGCTGAACTGCCGACATTTCGATCGACAAACTCAGCGTCTTAGCCATTGAGCCACCGCATCCCTAGAGTAAAGTAGAGAAGAATAAAAACAGAGTAGAGGAGAACAGAGTAGAAAGAGTAGAGTAAAAATAGAGTAGTACAAAAATAGAGTAGAGTAGAATAGAAATAAGAGTAGAATAGAAAGAGTAGAGTAGAATTCAAAAAAGTAGAGTAGAGTAGAGTAGAAAGAATAAAGTAGGCTGAGGTGGAATAGAGTAGAGTAGAGTAGAGTAGAGTAGAATAGAATAGAATAGAATAGAATAGAATAGAATAGAATAGAATAGAATAGAATAGAATAGAATAGAATAGAATAGAATAGAATAGAATAGAATAGAATAGAATAGAATCCAAGCAGGACAGCCCTGTACCAGTGGTGGGTTTCAAATTTTTTTACTACCAGTTCTTTGGGTGTGGCTTGGTGGGTGTGGCATAGCCTGGTGGGAGTGGCAAGGGAAGGATACTCTCCATTCCCACCCCAGTCCATGGGAAGGTTACTGCAAAATCCCCATTTCCTCCCGATCAGCTGGGACTTGGGATGCAGAGAATAGATGAGGGTGGGGCCAGTCAGAATTTTTACTATCGGTTCTCCAAACTACTCAAAATTTCCACTACCAGTTCTCCAAAACTGGTCAAAACCTGCTGAAACCCACCTCTGTCCTGTACCATTCTGGACAAACGGGGCCGAAGGCATTCTTTCCTTCTGCATTTCACGCTAGCCTCATCTGCCTTTCTCCGAAGCTCTCTATGCAAAACCTTAATTATGGAGGGATTCCAGAATGTAGAGATGGAAAATAACGACACAGAGTCGTGGTCTGAGTAGGCAGAGAAGACGAACCTCAGCCTGAATTCCATACAGGGGTGTGGCAGCCAGGACGCCATAATAAGTAACTTTTCTTCTTATTTCTCTATTCAACTTTTATGCCGCCTACATCTCACTTTGCCAAACGACTCTGGGCAATTCTTTCCTGACTGGGAATTCACACAAAGGCTTGTTATGGAATTTAAATGCAAATGGAACTTGCAGACTAAATCAACAGAAGGTAATTAATAATGATGATATCCTCCGTGGTTTCGATGATACTTTTCCTCCGCCAGACTAACAGACAACTGTTGGAAGTGGCTGGGGACCACCCTGGGGGTTGCGGGCAGGGGTAACATATGGTCCTGGAGCTCCATCGTGCTCTTTGGGGCAAGAGGGAAGGGAGCCGAAAGCTGCAAAGTGATGGAAAGGAGCTGGCAGAGTTTTCCGGGAAGAAAGACAGGGATGCGAGAGGAATGCATAAATGAAATCGGGAATATAAAAGCCTACGAGGATTCCTGATTTCCATGATTATTTCTTTTCACTTTGCCGCCATGGCTTTCTCACTCGCTCACGCGCTCACTCGGAAGAGCGCTGGCTGCTAAAGAGAAAATGTGAGAGAAGGATGAAGGCAACGGAGTGTTTGACTTGTGTTAACGGTGATTCCTCGGTCTTCCCTGAATTCTTAAAAGCAAAGAAAGGAGAGCGAGGGAGGGAGGGAGGGAGGGAAAGGGGCGAAAGGCCCAAAGTGTGGGAGGAACCCTGAGGACCAGGTTAAGGCTGAGACACTCGGCAAGGGGAAGGAGGCTGCCTCTTTCTCCTCCTTTATTATGAACAAATCTTTCTCTTCTGGTCCTCCTTTTTTTCTCCTCCTCCTCCATCACCTTTATTATGAGAATATGTCTTCTCTTCTTCCTTTTTCTCCTTTTCTTCTCCTCCTCCTCCTATATTATGAAACAAAATCTCTCCTCCTCTTCTTCTTTTTCTTTTCCTCCTCTTCCTCCTTCTTGTTCTTATTCTTGTTTTCTTGTTGTTATTGTTGTTGTTCTTTTCTCCTCCTCCTCTTCTTCTTGTTCTTCTTCTTCTTGTTGTTCTCCTCCTCCTCTTCTTTTTCTCCTCCACCTCTTCCTCCTTGTTTTTCTTTTCTTCTTGTTCTTCTTTTCTCCTCCTCCTCTTCCTCTTCTTGTTGTTTTTCTCCTCCTCCTCCTTCTTCTCCTCCATCTCCATCTCCACCTCCATTTCTTGTTCTTGTTCTTCTCCTCCTCCTTCTCCTCCTTCTCTTTCTCCTCCTCCTCCTTCCCCCTTTCCTCCTCCTTCTCGTCCTCCTCCTCCTCCTATTTCCTCTTCTCCCTTCTATGATGGAGCAAAATCAACTTTCAAAGAAGAAGGGAAGAGAGCCAAGAGGACTCACTCCTGGAAATTTCATTGATGACAGATTTGTCCAAATGCCCACAGAAGCCAAATCGGCTTCGGTGAGAACTAGGCAGGAGAAGACGAGAGCGGGGAGAAAGGAGCATTAATTTTTCAGAGCAAGGATGCGGTTGGCAATTCATCTCGAAGCCGCATGTTCAAAGGGGAAAAGGCTTCTTTAATCTCTGATGTAGGAACAGCTGCCATTCGCGGTTCTCCCGCCTTGCGGAAGTCAATTTACTCCAACCTGAAAGCCCGGGACAAGCCTTTCCCATGGAATTGATAAAACAGCTGCTTCCCCTGTGTCATGTCGTGACCTTCTCCAACCTAGAGATGTTTCTCTCGGGTTGCAAAGAAGAAGTTTGCTTTTTCTTCTTCTGGGTTTTAGTTTTTCTTTACGGAGGAAAAGTGAAAACCAACCGGCGGCTGGAGATTATAAATTTATGCACATTGTACACAGAGATAGAATACCAGAAGGTTTTCTCTCTTTGTATATGTATGTGTTTATAGGTCACAAGAGTCATAGTCGTGGTCTCCCTCTCCCTCCCTCCCTCTCCCTCCCTCCCTCTCTCTTTCCCTCTTCCTCTTCCCTCCCTCCCTCTTCTCTCCCTCCCTCTCTCTCCCTCCCTCTCTCTTTCCCTCTTCTCTTGCCTCCCTCCCTCTTCTCTCCCTCTCTCCCTCCCTTTCTCCCGCTCCCTCTCCTTCCCTCTCCCCGCTCTCTTCCTCTTCTCTCCCTCCTCTCTCCTTCCCTCCCTCCCTCTCTCTCCTTCCCTCCCTCCCACTTCCTCTTCTCTCCCTCCCTCCCTCCCTCTTCTCTCCCTCCCTCTCTCTCCCTCTCTCTCCTTCTCTCTCCCCCTTTCCCTCCCTCCCTCTCAGTTCCCTTCTTCTTCCCTCCCTCTCTTCCTCCCTCTCCCCCTCCCTCCCTCCCCCTCCCTCTTTCTCTCTCCCCCTTCCTCCATTTCCCCTCCCTCCCTTTCTCTCTCAATAAATGCCAAACACATCCAAGTTTATATTACTTGGGGAAGTCTCTTTTCTCTTTTGACACTGTTTTCAGGTTTTCTCTTTTTTGTGAAAAAAAAAAGAACATAGAATCATAGGGCTGGGAGGGATCTTAGAGATCTTCTAGACCAACCCTTTCCTCAAGACAGTCTCTCTTTTGAGGTAATACCAAGTCAAATTTTCTGCTTTTGCTGGATCAGCTGCCTATTATAGGACATGATATTTGACCTGGGCCAGAGTAGATAAGACTCCAGGTATGTGTCCTTAAGACTCTTCCACCGGTTAAGATATTCTTCACAGATTTTTAATCATAATTCGATTTGAAGCTATTTTAATTTCCTGATTAGAATAAAAGGTATTCTTGTATTCTTAACACCCTCACTTCCTGGTGTCCACAAGCTTTTTGTGTATACATCCATGGGTAAAGGTAAAGGTTCCCCTCGCATATATGTGCTAGTCATTCCTGACTCTAGGGGGCGGTGCTTATCTCCGTTTCAAAGCCGAAGAGCCAGCACTGTCCGAAGACATCTCCGTGGTCATGTGGCCGGCATGACTCAATGCCAAAGGTGCACGGAACGCTGTTCCCTTCCCACCAAAGGAGGTCCCTCTTTTTCTACTTGCATTTTTTACCTGCTTTCGAACTGCTAGGTTGGCAGAAGCTGGGAAAAGGAATGGGAGCTCACCCCATTACGCAACACTAGGGATTCGAACCGCTAAACTGCCGACCTTTTGATCGACAAGCTCAGCGTCTTAGTCACTGAGCCACCGCATCCCTGCCATGCATGGGTATACATGGACAAATTCTGAGGGTTAAGAGGTAAAATAGAATCAGTTTAAAATGCAGGGGAGGGAGGGAGAGAGAGAGAGAGGGAGAGAGAGGGAGGGAGAGAGGGAAAATCCATCTAATTCCCCCCACCTTTCCATAGTATTTCCAGCTTCCCCTTAAAACATACGGACGCAGAAATAAGCAATTAGCCTGAGGCAACTCTCCAATTTTTCTCACTCTTCGTGAACTGGGGAAAACTTTTACCCTCTTGCCCATCAATGGCTAATCACCCAGCCATCTAAATTCTGCTCTGGTGTTCCTCTCGACCAGCGATTTATATCCCTGCTTCGTTTTAACCCCTGCAACTTCTCCTTTACACTCTAGACAGGAGGTGAACGTGGTAAGGGCACCACCCCTGACTGATGGATGCATTTCATAAAGCCGACCATTTGAAATAAAGAATTTCGGGCTGCTTGACGGGCTGTGCATGGGAGGAAAGACGACAGGTCAAACCCTCCGTATGGGGAACTGAAAATACAGTTCAAAGCAACGATAAAGCCGTTGCCAAGGCAGTGCATATAACAAACTCGCAACGTAACTGACCTAGAGATAATGGGCTCATCTCACATCCTGGCCCGATTCTTGGGGCAAACCCAAGTCTTTCAGAAGGCCATGAGGATTGGGGCCCTCCAGATTATCAGAGGAAAGCTTGTTCCAAAGGGCAGATTCCTCCCCCCCAACGGAGAACGCATATCTCCTGAGCGACTCTTCAAGACATTATTTCATAGAAGGATGATACCTACTGTGCCAAATTATTTTGAATCAAGGGTCCTTCCTTCCTCCCTCGCTCTCTCCTTTCTTTCTTTCTTTCTTTCTTTCTTTCTTTCTTTCTTTCTTTCTTTCTTTCTTTCTTTCTTTTTCTTCCTTCCTTCTTTCCTCCCTCCTTTCTTTCTTTCTTTCCTTCTCTTTCTTCCTTCTTTCCTCCCTCCTTCCTTTCTTCCTTCCTTTTTTCCTCCCTCCCTCCTTCTTTCCTCCTTTTTCTTTTTCTTCCTTCCTTCCTTCTTTCCTCCCTCCTTTCTTTCTTTCCTTCTTTCTTCCTCCCTCCCTCCCTCCTTCCTTCCTCCTTTCTTTCTTTTTCTTCCTTCCTTCCTTCTTTTCTCCCTCCTTTCTTTCCTTCTTTCCTTCTTCCCTCCCTCCCTCCTTCCTTCTTTCTTTCTTCCTTCCTTCTTTCCTCCTTCCCTCCCTCCCTCCCTCCTTCCTTCCTTTCCTTCCTTCCTTCCTTCCCTGATAGTGAATCTTCTTTACAGAATATAGAATAACAGGATTGGATGGGACCTTGGAGGTCTTCCAGTCCAGCCCCCTGCTCGAGCAGGAGCCCCTATACCATACCAGACAAATGACTGTCTAGTCTTTTCTTAAAAACCTACAGCGACGGATTGCTAGAGAACATAAAATCTCGGGTTATTTTCCCGCGTCACTAAAAGTCTGTTAGTTGAAATGCTTAAAATCCTGGCTAAAATCCCAGCTTAAGGTCCTCCAAAATCCCAACAAAACACCTTGTAAGGTCTTTTGAAACTCTGGCTAAAATCCTAAGCAACACTTTAAAAGTTTTCTTTTTGGCAACGTTTCGACAAGCTCTCCAACTTGTCATCATCAGGCCCCTACTTTCAGTTTGGAAGCTGTGGGTATGCTGCGAGATCGGAACTGTCATTTTTCTATGCTCGCTGCTGCTGACGTGTGCTGGTTAGCCTGCAACTCTATGTCCTGATTGGAGGGCAGCAGTTTTTTCTCCTGCTTCATTATCCTAGCTGCAGCCTGACTGCGTGTTAAAGGCCCAGCTTTCTCTGGTTCCCTATTACTAACTGCCAACTGCAAAGAAGGAAGGATTCTGGTAGGCATCACAACACCGCTGATTGCTTGTTGAGATCTCAGCCTATCTTCTGGCTCGGTTTTCTCTCTCTCTCTCTCTCTATTGCTAGCTATCATCTGCAAATTATCTATCTATCTATCTCTGTTTTCTGAGGTTTTTGCGGGTGTTTGTATGTAGGTCTTTGGTTATTCGGGTCTTCTCCCGCGTAGAATTGGAAGTGTCTTGGCGACGTTTCGACGAAGTCTCATTCGTCATCTTCAGGCTGGTGTTCTCGGCTTCGTGCTTCCAGGAGCAATTCAGTGGTTTCAGTCAATTCAGTCCTCCTGGAAGCACGAAGCCAAGAACACCAGCCTGAAGATGACGAATGAGACTTCGTCGAAACATCGCTAAGATACTTACAATTCTATGCGGGAGAGGACCTGAATAACCAAAGACCCCCCCCCCCTCTCTCTCTATATATATATATATACATATATATATATATATACATATATATATATATATCAGCCGACGCATTGGGGGAGCAACCGGCTGCCAATCCTTATGCTCAGAATTGAAACTGCCCCAACATTGCTACCTTGGAAGCACTACAGTAAGAGATGAACAGAGGTGCCTCTGGCTAACTAGTGCATCGGCAGCTTCTCCTGACAAGAGGGACTGCCAAAATGCTGGGGGAACTCACTTACTGAACTAGTTCACAGCAACCAGCTGGAGGGGTTTCTTTTCGTTTCCATTTTCAAGCCAGCTAATTTGAGGCCAGTTTCTCAGGTTCACGCACGAATGGCGAATGGTCTACTTTTAGGGGGACGGCATGGCTCAAATCCTGTAGAGAGGTTCATGACCAGTAGATGCCTTAGAAATAATGTATGACAATCCGTGCAGAAATGCATTGGGGGTGGGGGTGGGGAAAAGCGTACTGGAAACACCGATTGTTTAAGGCAAAAATGAGTTTAACTGCAAGCTTAGATTTTTTTTTAAAAAAATATTTAAATTAGAAATGAATTGATTCGCCTGTCTGGTTTTTTTTTTAAAGGATCATACAATACGGGAAGAGGTATCTCAAAGTAACCTCTTGAGCCAAAGAGATTGGATGTGGTCTTTCGTTCTCCCCCACCCAGGAAACTAGCTCTGTTTTTCCAAATAAGGTAATATGAAAGGAGGAAAGAGGAGGAGGAGGAGGAGGAGGAGGAGGAGGAGGAGGAGGAGGAGGAGGAGGAGGAGGAGGAGGAGGAGGAGGAGAAGAAGAAGAAGAAGAAGAAGAAGAAGAAGAAGAAGAAGAAGAAGAAGAAGAAGAAGAAGAAGAAGAAGGAGAAATAATGGAGGAGGAGGAGAAGGAGAAGAAATGGAGGAGGAGGAGGAGAAGTAGTAGTAGTAGTAGAGGTGGAGGAGGAGAAGGAGAAAAGGAAGATAAGAACGAGAATGAGAACAAGGAAATTTCCTTGGTAATAAAGGAGGAACAGGAGAAATACTGTCTAAAGATAGGTTGGGCCAAGGGAGGACAAAGAGCGAGACACTTACATTGGGTCTGAATTCACGGGATGGAGGACAACTTGAGGTGGTCTGGTGGGCACCTCTGGCACAACATCTGGAAAGAAAAAGAAAATCCTGTTCAGAAAAGACGTGAGCGATGGACGCTCTCAGAAGGACCCTCAAGAAGGTGATCAAACCATCGGCCGAATGCTGGGTGCTGTGTCTCTCAAAACCAACAGTAGCGTTGCCAGTTGAGACTAATCAACCCTGCCCTGGGAAAAAGCATTTTTTAAATGAAATGGGCACCGTTCCATTCCCCCGGAGAATCATCTCCTCCGACTGGAGCTATGTTGGGAAATGTGTAGAAAGGGGAAGCAGAATCAAATGGCATCTCCAGGGAAGGCAACCTGGACGTGGGAAATTTTCAGAACAATCGTCTGTGTTTTCATTCAACAACTCCAGGGAGACCAGCAGCCTCATTGTCGAATGCTATCACAGATAATTTCCCCACCGGCTATTTCCCAGTATCTTCTTTGCGTGCCCCAACCATTTGTTCTGCCCAAATTATAATCACCAGGATGGGTTTTTATATCACTTCAGCAATGGCTGGGTGTGTCAGGGGGACAGTTATAAAACGTGAATGGGGAAATTATTTTAGGGAGAAGGCCTGCTGCAAAATGTAGCGCCCGTCGTCATCGGCGCCTTGGGTGCAGTCCCAAAATACCATCGGCACTGACACAAAAATCCCCATCGGTCAATTGCAAAAGGCAGCTCGATTCGGAATGGCTGACATCCTGCGATGAGACCTTTCATCTTATTAAGACAACATCTGCCTACCTCAGGTCCTTGGGAAGGGCTCGATAAGTCGATAAAAATGCCAAATCCAGTCTAAAACGTCTGGCTGACTGTGCAAACAACCATTAAGAGTCATAATAACCAAAACACAACCTGCTCCAGATGCTCCCCATCACTCCTTTCCCATATTCCAACTATTTCTTCCTTCCTTCCTTTTTTTTTTTTTTTTTTCTGGAGTTGATGAGACACAGTTTGCCAAGGTGATTGGCAGAAACGTAAACCTAACACCATGCTCAGAGAGTTTCTCTTTAACAAGGTTTATTGAGGCGAGGAGGAAGGGATTGATAAGAATTCCAGCAACGGTTTTGTTTTGCATGGATAACCAACCTATCCTCTGGGTAAAAAGGTAAAGGTCCCCCTCGCACGTATGTGCTAGTCATTCCCGACTCTAGGGGGCGGTGCTCATCTCCATTTTAAAGCTGAAGAGCCAGCACTGTCCGAAGATGTCTCCATGGTTATGTGGCCGGCATGACTCAACTTCAAAGGCACACGGAACACTGTTCCCTTCCCACCAAAGGTGGTCCCTGTTTTTCTCCTTGCATTTTTTACCTTCTTTCGAACTGCTAGGTTGGCAGAAGCTGGGACAAGTCACGGGAGCTCACCCCCGTTACACAGCACTAGGGATTCGAACCGCCGAACTGCTGACCTTTCTGCTCGACAAGCTCAGCGTCTTAGCCACTGAGCCATCGCGCCCCCTGGGTACATGCAGGTAAAAACTTTCTGAATTTCTAGAAAGATCTTCTGGTTAGAACCAATCTTGCCATTGTTGGTAGATTACTTACCTGGAAAAATGAATTGCTGCTTGTACTTGTAATAGTGAGAAGCTGGAAGAGCGAAAACACACAGATTAGGAGGAATCAGAGATTAGCAGGGCTTCCATTCTGAATAGAACATAGAATCAGAAAGTCTGGAAGGGACTTTAGAGGTCTTTCAGTCCAGTGCTGTGTTCAAGGCAGGAGATCTTGTATCACAAAGTATACCTATGGTCAGTGGTGGGATGCAAAACAATCAGTTCTCTGCCCTAATGACCAGCTGGGTAGGCGTGGCTCGGTGGTCATGTGACCACATAGGCATGGTCAACTCAACGTCACTCATGTCGATGGGCGCTTCGCCTTAGCTGTTACAATGTAATAAGAGTTAACCAGAGAGGCAGTTTCTGTAAGCACGGCAATAAAGATTAGGCTAGAAACACCACCAGAATATTTCCTTCCTGCCTTCCTTACAGGATTAGCCCTGTAAAGTGGGAAAAAAACCAAAATAAGATTTTTTCCAACAACAGGTTCTCTGAACTGCTTAGAAAGTTAACAACTGGTTCTCCCGAAGAGGTGCGAACCAGGGGTGAAATCTACTTACCTTCCCTACCGGTTCAGAAATGCACGCACCATGCATCACTTGCGTGTGCCGACCCTCTGAACATGCACAAACCCTTCTGCGCATGCGCAGAGGGTAAAAAACAGGTTACTTCGTGGTTAAAACCAGGAAGTAATGACGACTGGGTAGGTGGGTGGAGCCTCGAGCTGCCATCGCTACCGGTTCTCCGAACGGGTCCAAGCCAGGAGCATTTCACCCCTGGTGCGAACTATGGTGTAAGGTTACATATGGTATAAAGTTAGGCAATTTTTCCTGACTCCTAAGTTGCATCTCTCTTTGATAAACTTCCACCCATGACTTCTTGTCCTGCCTTCAGGGGCCTTGGAGAATAGGCTGCCCTCCTCTGTTTTGTGACAGCCCCTCAAGTATTGGACGGTTATCCTGTCCCTCTCAATACTTCTCTCTGATAGGCAGAGATACTGAATTTTCTCAATTGTTCATCCTACGATTTAGTCTCCTTATCATCTCTTCTCTGTACACTTTCCAGGGTCTCTCCACCTTTTCTGCATCGTGCAACAACTGCACCAGAGGTGGGTTTCACAAAATTTTACCACAGGTTTGCCCAGCACCAGAAATGTGCCCGGGCACCGTCCATTCTTGCGTGCGGTGTCACAAAACATGGCAATTCGCTCGCACGTGCCATCCGCACATGCATATGGCATCAAACAACACGGCAATTTGTGCGTGTGCCCTGTCCACACAATACAGCGATATAGGACGGGATTGCGCCCGGGCTGGTGGGCAGGCCCACCCTCAGGTCACCACTATCTGTTTACACGAACCGGCTGAATACCATCTCGGAACTGTGCATTTCTAGGATTTACTACCAAGCTGCCCTCATGATTGGTGTCCTGGCATATAAACTGGCCACGAATTCCATAATTCTGCCAGGAATTGTGGACACTGCTGAGTGTCTTGGTTGCCACGGTTAAGGACGACTGCTCTGTGCTACGGTAGCTTTTTAAAAGGAATCTCCTTCGCTTTCTTCTCTTCAAGTCACTTAATGCCAGTGGCGGGCTGCTCTCGGTTTGGTCCGGTTCTATAGAACTGGTAGTAAAACCAGTAGGAGCTCCGCCCACCCACCACAATGCATCATGGGTGATTTGTGCAACTGCAGAAGCCTCTGTGCACGTGCTCCCGCTGCGAACCGGTAGTAAAGGTAAGTAGAACCCACTCCTGCTTAATGCACAAGTATTTTATTTCTTATGGCATGCTCCCCCTTTTCATCTTTCCTAAATTTTTGCCAGGACCCAGGAGTGAGCCCCTGAATTGAACTGGCTCGCTAAAAAAAAAACTAGTTCAAATGTTTCATTGTTTTTATCGATGCAAACTGGCAGAGTTTAGCTCCAGCAAATTAATTAGTGGACATCTGAAATAACCCTCCAACTGGCCAGCTGCTTGCAAATATTTCTGCATATTTCTGCATATTTTTCTATTTATGCAAATATTTCTGCATATATTTCTGCATCTCTCTCTCTCTCTCTCTCTCTCTCTCTCTCTCAGATCACTGTAAGCAAAACCCAAAGATTTTGAGAACAGCAAAATTCCATCTGTTCAGTTCAACCATTTTGGAGTCCAGTTCCTTGACTCCTCTCTCTCTCTCTCTCTCTCTCTCCCTGTCCCTCTCTCTCTCTCTCTCTCTCTCTCTCTCTCTCTCTCTCTCTCTCTCTAAGATCACTGTAAGCAAAACCCAAAGATTTTGAGAACAGCAAAATTCCATCTGTTCAGTTCATCCATTCTGGAGTCCAGTTCCTTGAACATTTTAATGAGATTGCCTTAATTCCTGCAACATGCATAGTTCTGGTAGGGAAGCAGACAATTTTTTTAAAAAAAAAAGTTTATCCGATGCAAATATTGGAGTGGCCTGGAATCATCCAGGTGGGGTGGGGGGTTGCCAGGTCACTCAAAGGCATCAGAAGGACCCAGATTAATTAAAAAACATACTAGATAAGGCGTGTCAAACTTGCGGCCCTGGGAGCCAGATGTGTCACGCGCTGGCCACGCCCACTCCCAGTTTAGTGAAGGAGAAAAATATTGCGATACATCACATAACAATAATGTGACACCACAAGTTTGACACCCTGTAGTAAATCCTAGGTGTCAGGTATGAAAGACTAGCTCCACATCTGAAAGTCCAATTAAATTGATTTCTTGCTACTCCTGCATCTACGTAGGAATCTTCTCAACGAATGGTTAGCATCTCTTTGGAGTTAGATAAGGATCAATGGAATTGAAGGGAAGTTGGGCTGAGTTCCCTTGTGGCTATGTAGGGATTCCAGGCTGATGCCCCTTTTCACTCTGCCCCCAGATGCTGCTACTCCTTCCCTTATACTAGGATCACTGGCAGGAGCTGGCTGCGGCACCTAATAGTGACTGAATGATTACTGAATACGTCTCATTTACCTGGCAAATTGAACTGTTTTTGTTGCCGCGTGCACTGAGGGGAGGGGTGCAAGGGCGAAGGCGGCGTGGCGCTGGGTGGCAGGGGAGGAGCTGGCGAAGAAGGGGTGGACGATGTCGTCGAGGAGGGATTGCTGCTGGAATCAGGCTGGTAGGGCACTGGAATGTGATCCTACGAGAGAAGGAAGAACAGTCGGGTGAGCACTTAACAAGCACGCCTGAAGGTCTCCAGTTTGGGCTTCTCCAGAAGATCTGTGTCAACTCGCAAAGCATCCCTGGCCTGCTCTCGAATTGCCATAGGCAAGGGGGATCGGAAACTGGTGAAGCAGCATGGCAGCCAAAAACAAAAGCACATTCCAGACATATCTCTCTCAAGGCTGTCTTCCAGGGTTACCCACAGAGGCCGGAGCGGAGTGATCTCTACAACCTGCGAAATTGCTCCGTTGGCAAATGTGACTGATGACACACCCTGCGGGAGTAGGGTCAAGATTGGGTCGTAAATTATGTGGGGTCAGAGTTGGCTGCACTTGGAATGTGCCGACATGAAGCTCCTAATAAACAACTGGATTTCTTTTGAAGCTTAGCTCGAGGCTCATGATTTAATTAGGGCATCCATCAGAACCCTGACAATCTACAGGTAGCGCTCGACTTGTGACCTCAGTTGGGATCAAAAATTGCATTGCTATGGAAGATGGCTGTTCTATAACGGAAGGTGTTGTGGCCCGCCAGCGGCCAGTGGAGCTGGCAGCAGAGTCAGACAGGGAGGAGGTTGGGGAGGAACATGGGCCAGTCCTGGGGGCTGGGGAAAGCTTGGACGAGGGCTCTGTGTTGGAAACAGACAGGGAGCTAGACAGCAGTGAGCCAGAGGAACAGCTGGAGCCCATTCCCAGTGTGCGCATGCACAGAGCTGCCAGAAGACAAGAACAACTCAGAAAGCAGAGTCGACCTGGGAGTAAAGCCACACCTTCGAGATGATTGGCCTCTCCCATAGAAAACAAAAGAGGAGTGAATGGGGAGGGGGCTTTTGCAGGAAACAATTCGGGCGGGTGGTTGGTCGTTTCAAGAGTGGAAAGTTCTGTTCGTGACTCTAAGAGACTCTGCGCCAAGTTTTACCTTACTCTGCGTTTGGAAACAAGTTACGTGGCAGCTTGCCAAGCTAGATAAGGTTTGTGTTCATAAACATTCCTTTGAAAAACTGTTTGGACAAGCCTTGCTGACTGTGAATGAAAGGAATTCACAGTCATGTAAATAAAAGAGATTTTGTCGGGACCAAGACTCTGCTTCCTGCTTTTTAAGGGAACCTAAGTCAGAATAGAAGGTTAGAAGGGTGGGAGCAGTTCTCACTTCCGGTTGTAGGATGTTCCACAGCAGAAAAGGCTCTTTTCCTTGACCCCGGCCAGTCAGAATTATCTGGCTGACAGGGTCTGCAGCGGACCTCTTTGGCTGGAACAAGTGAGGCGGGCTAGTGCTAAGTTTTTAATTCATTGAGCATTGAATAAAATCACCGGGCAAACTAACAGATCATCAACCCCAGATTGATCGGATCTCATTGGCAAGTGTTCTCCTTTATTAACCACCTTGCTTTTGTAGCTGGGGTGTAATATAAGGTCAAGATCTGCCGTCTTCCCCTTTCAAAAGGTTCCCATTCTGAGGCTGGTTTTATATTTTATTCATTGAGCTTTAGGGTAGTAGCTTTATTCGTTCTCATTCAAGCTGCTGAGAATGCCGGTGTCATTAACTTTTTATTGGGACTGCCCAACTCCTGGAAGGAGTTTGGAGTTTTCCAGCTCTGTGTGAGCCTTTCTACAAAAAGTCTCCAAAGCAAAATGCAAAAAAAAGAGGGAGAGAGAGAGAAAGAGAGAGAAAGAGGGAAGGAACAGAAAGAGAGAAAAAGAGAGAAAAAGTGGGAGAGGGGGAGAGAGAGAAAGAGAGAGACAGAGGGAGAAAAAACACAGAGAAAATAGAGAGAGAGAGAGAAAGAAAGAAAGAGAGAGAAGGAGAGAGGGAGGGAGAAAAAACAGAAAGAGAAAAAGAAAAAATAGGGAGAAAAGGGAGAGGGAGAGAGAGTGAGGGGCGGGATAGGCCTTAGGATTTCTTTAACTAGCTAGGAGGCTGCCCAGTTCCCAGCACATCTTGCCCATAGACTGAGAAATTCTCACCACGTGTTTGGATATTAAAACTACCACCTGGTGCTTCCTGGTAGTACAGCTACCTGGGCTACCTGGGCAGCTGGGAGACATGGTAAGATCTTCGGGGTGGAGAAAAAGGAGGCAGGGAAAGCCCATTGTGTCCCCACTGGAGGATCCAGCTTGGCTCCAGTGATTCCCTCATCCATCATTCCTCACGGGCCATTTAACTTAAAAGGGGCAAGCGAGGGCGTTTCGCGATAAGGTACGACAGACGGGAGCTTCGCGCCAGGCTGCACATCCTGAATGCAGCTCTCGGAACGCTACCACCTGCCAACTGTCTGATAACGCCGTGGTGAAGAAGAGTTCCTAGTGCTGGCAAAGAGTGCCTAGGAGTTGGAAGAAGACAAGGAGAACTTCAAATTAATTAGAGGAGTGGGGAGATACCTTAAGGCAAGTCTCCATCTGTACATCTGTCTTCTCTTAACAGAGCAGTTCCTCTTATTCACTTGCCCTCTTTCACCAAATTTTGGAGTTTCTAGAGTTCCACCTTGAAGCACCAGATGTTGAAGTAATCAAAGAGGAAGCTTAAGAATCATAGAATCATAGGCCTGGAAGTGACCTTGGAGGTCAACCCCCTTCCCAAGGCAGGAGTCCTTATATCATTGATGGAGATCCAAGTTCTCCATTATCCAACAAGACCAAACAGGTCTCATTACTGACTCCTGAAGTCTTCATCCAATGAGATCCCATTTACATTCCGGACTAGAACTCAGAGTCTCCTGGTGATTGGCCAAGAGTCATCAAGCCAGCTTTCATGCCTGGAACTGGAACTTAACATCTACTAATGATTGGTCCAAAGTCACCCAGGTGGCTTTCATGCTTAGGGTGGGACTAGAACTCAGTGTCTCCTGGTGATTGGTCCAAAATCACCTAGCTGGCTGTCATGTGTGTTAGGAAATGGTCATTGCCTAACTAGTTGGCCAGGTAATATATAAGCCAACATTATATGTTTACAGAATGAATATGTATAATATAGCTTTAAGAGTATTGCTGAGTCATTCTGCATCCTGATTGGATGAGCTCTGTAGCAACTGTATTTAAGGAGAGTTTGATTGTGGTCAGTGTGGACATTACACCATATTGTTACCTGTTGCTATGTTGTAGATATCTTTGGTCTCTTTACATGGTCAATTTGATCATGGTTTATTTATTACTGCTTTTAAGAACTGTTTTATATTGCTCCTGAATGATTCATGTATCGTTCTACGAACCGGTAAGAAGTTTTGTATCTCTGGATTGATTATGCATGGCTAAGGCTTGGATTGGTAAAAGGACTATGATTTTGCTTTGCTCTATAAGTAAACTACTTTAAAAACCAGTTTGTATGCCATTTATTCACAACTACTCTCAGCACCGTTTCCGTGCGCAAAAACTCCATGCTCTACTTCATAACCGTTCCTGGTTATCTCACAACTATATCCTTAACAATGCGTATAGTGGAACTAGAACTCACAGTCTCCTGGTGACTGGCCCAAAGCCACCCAGCTATTTTTCACACAAGGTGGTACTAGAACTCACTATCTCTGGTGATTGGCCCAAAATCACCCAGCCGGTTTTTATGCCTAAAATCAACCTAGATTTGCCATCCCCGGCCTTTTTCAATTACCGCCCTGAGTCCGTAAGGAGAAGGGCGGTATATAAGTCTAATTAATAAATAAATAAATAATAAATATGCAAACATGCCTAAAAATGATGACGTTTCCCAATGTTTTGCAATATGCCACTACAACACATAAGATGCCTTGATTGTACATGCCTACGTAATTTGGCCCTCCACCCCTTTATCCTACCATCCAGAGATACACATCAAAATCAAATAAAGCTTTTTTTTCCAACCCGTCTTTTCCAAGCAAGCTCTCTCTCCCTGCCCTGTCTCTGAGAAGCAGGAAACGACTTTAAAACAATGCAAAGGCTACTCTTTCGTTCCATTTAAAAAAAAAATGATGGATGAGAATCTAGATTGCAGCCTAAACCACAAGAGTCCGCAGATTGGATTTTATTTATTTATATATATATATTTTTGCCACAGGAGAAGCATAAGGCCTTCCTGGAAAATGACAGAGACCAGGTGACCGGTGCCCATGCGCTCACCGGAAAACCAGAAGCTCAGCTTTCCACCACATGCATGTGTCCGGGGAACTGCTCTTCCGGTTTTTGGTGCTCCCCCACGCACGTGCACTCCCGTTTTGGCACGGTGCTGAAAGGTTTCACCAACACTGGTCTAGTGGTGACGGCACCAGTCTAGAAAGTGGGAGACTGTAACTTAAGCCGTGAAAGCTGCCTGGTGATTTGGGCTAAAGTCTGCTGGCAGCTCCCGGATTGGAGCTGAAAGGCGAAAGGGATGAAGTATGCTCCTTCCCACATGCCGGGGCAGATCAGGTGTCTTGATAGAAAAACACTTAATCTCTCTCCCCTGGCTCAGGATGATGAAGGGGGGAGAACTTGTGGCTCAGAGGTTAATACAACTGCCTAACATGCAGGCAGCCCAAGTTCGAATCCAAGTAAGGGTTATGGCTAGCTGATGAGAGCTAAATAGCTTGAAATAGTTTCTAGGCTTTATCAAACATCAAAGCAGCATTTTGCTGTCTGTTGTGGGACTTAAGGGAGATTAAGATAGATCTATTTCTGACTAGTTTGTCTTCTTCAGTTAGCCACACCCTCATCTCATGACTCCTCCCTGTAATGGTCAAATATTTCTTTTCTTTTCTTTTCGTAGGTCTTTATGTGTATTTTATATGATTGATAGATATATAGATATATATTTGGTCGGACTTTTAATAACTCAATGGTATGACAACCATGTTCCAACTAGTTCTGGTGCTTTCTTAGGAACTTGCTGGCAGAGAAGCACTGTTCTGAATCCAACTTTGGCATCCCTTAATAGTTTAGTTCCAGGGTGGCTGCTGGCTGACCCCAACCTCAGTGCAATTGGCCAGCTGCCCTCTTCCTCTCCCGTCACAGCTCTACGATCAAGAGCCACAAGCCGTTTTTGCCAAGAAGGGGCCTTTTCATGCCTTAAGACTTAAAACAGAATCCTAATTCAATCAAGTCACTGTAAGCACTTGTTTGGTGCCAATGTTTGTTTCTCTCTCTCTCTCGCTTCTTTGTGCTCAATTCGAGCCATTGTGGAAGAGTGTTCATAACAGACGGAACGAGCCAATTGTAGTTGATGCTACAAACCTTGGCTTAAACAAAAGTTGGCTTAGCAAAGTTGTGAAGCACCTCAGCATCTTGAATGGCAGAGAAAGGAATCAACATACTATATCCTTCTGCATTAGGCACACTTCAAACCCCAAGAATACACTAAGGCAGAAGTTTGTCCACCCCAAGGATAAAACGTCCAGACACAAACTGAGCAGTGTGGTATATATGCAATGCAATGCAGTGAGCCATGGGCAGATCTGTACATTGGGGAAACAAAACAACCACTTCATAAACGCATGGCGCAACATAGGAGAACAAACCCACGAGGACAAGATTCGGAGTCCATCTGCATTTAAAAGACAAAAGGCCGCTCTTTTGAAGACAGCAAAGTCCACGTTTTGGACAGAGAGGACCGTTGGTTTGAAAGAGGGGTCAAAGAGGTCATCTATGTCAAAATTGAACAGCCCTCTCTCAACAGAGGGAGAGGGATATTTTCTATTCTGTCCTGTTCATCAGTTCTCTAGATTTTTAGACACGGGTCCTTCCTGTCAATTCCTTGCGTGCGTAACAGGAGTGAACAATAAACATCCTCATTCTCAATCCACATTCTGTATCTACTGCTTTCTAAATTGGGAAAGAAGTTAAGAATCCCTTTTAGTCCCTAACTGCATTACCTGTAAGATTAAATTAGAAAGCAACCCCAGGGTTGTGTGACTTTTGTAACATCTCACCTTGTTGATTTTGTTGGTTTTGGGAAGCGTCTGGCTGATGTGCAGATCTGAATATCTGGGGGGTTTCCGCAACGGATTGTTGATATCACATGGCACAGATTCTGTCCGGACTAATCTTGCTGAATCAAAAACAAAAGAGAGAAAGAAAGAAAGAGAAAAGGCTGGAGAAGAGGAAAATCAAAACAAAGAAAGAGGCGGAGCAAAACATTCCACCTTGGGCGATCTGTTATTTTATCGCTTCTTTGAACCAATACAATGTTTAGCGTAATCTGGTAATTTAAAGTATTCGGTTGAAAATTAGAAACGTGACTGTAGTGGCTCTTACCTC